>JABJVR010009256.1:0-10022 GCA_025773905.1 Chitala chitala
CCCCCCCCCCCCCCCCCCCCCCCCCCCCCCCCCCCCCCCCCCCCCCCCCCCCCCCCCCCCATGACGTTTGTGCAGCGTGTCGTCCATGCTCTGTATTGGTGCGGGAAGGAATGACACCACGGTGATGAAGGACAGTTGCCACAATGAGCACCCCAACCCTCCCCCACAGTACACCAAGCCGGAGCTAGCGCAAAGTGACATCACAGCCATTGCTATGGAAACCGCCTGCCACACATCTCCTTGTTTACCTTCAGTGTTCAAGCTGGGCCAAAGCCACGCTGGCGCCAGGCCGACCGGTTGGTGCAAAGGGGGGGTTTGGGGGGGTGTCAGCAAGCATGTAAGATCATGTGAGGGCAGGGCAAGGTCAGGTGACAAGAACCAGAGTGTGGCAATTCCTTAGTGTGAACAACACGTTTACCAACACAATGCTACAGTTAACATCAGTAAGTAGATCGGAAAAAATATGTATTCATAAGATTGGTTACACTGACCAATGCCAGCATGCCTGTTTTCATCTTCACCCTATTCATTTAAGCATATATAAACTGCTCAAAAGCACTTACAACGTGGTACCACCACCACCTCTCATTGGACAGGCTTATCTTTCACAGAAACTCAAAAATGACGACTTACATCCTACATTTATTGTTCCCCCATCATTTATGGCAAGTTCCAGTACAGCTAGCTTGTAAATTGTTCAATATACTGAAGGAATAAAATGTTCAAAGTCTTAAATGTGTTTGTTTTTATATCTTGCTGATTGTTAGACCTCATTAACAAGTCCACAAGGGTGCACAGTCTGCCTTTTGACATTAAAATGGCAAACGGAGATGTTTAGCACCTGAACAGACTCCTGAGGTTACTGCCTTCTACAAGAAAGCAATCCCAGAACATGACGCAGTGTGTTGCTATGGAGATGTGTGATGCAGCCTTAATCTGAGGTTGCCGTGGTGACAAGAACTCACCTTGAGGTCCCTGTGCACGATGTCATGCTGGTGGATATGATTGACGCTCTCTAGGATTTGATTGATGCACTGGCTGTGGAAACGAGAGACAGCAAAGTCAGCAAAAAGGAAAAAGGAAAAAAGACCAGGTGCCCACAAAAGGACACAACAAAAGCCAGTATTGGATGTAAAAGGGAAGGTAGAAAAGCAGAAAGAAAGTGGAAAGCATAACCAGAAGCCTCTCTTCCAGAGGTGGTTTACAAGCATGCTGCACAAAGTTTGGTGATGCTTATGTCAAGGGTCAATTGCAGTGTTTTCATAATTCTCACACAGCTTGAAACACCCCTGTGTCACATGGCAACACGCCTACCAGTTTTACGAGATGAGCAAGCACAGACAATGCCAGAAGCAACATCACAATGCTTTTTGAACAACAGGAAAGATAGCAACTCACAGACCCAATCCCCCTTCTCTGTGTCTACTAAATGTGCTTAAAGTATGGCTAAGCATTGCACAACTAAACAAGCTAAGACAGCAGCAGCTCAGGTACTGCATAAGGTGCCTTCTCCCAGTGTGCATGGATCAGCCTGCCCATTGCTCACGTCCACATCACAGTTAGGAGAATGTGCTCAATCATAAGTTCGTGCTGAGAGATGACACCTTTCGTTACGCCACATAAAATTACAAACGTCAACTCTTTGTAGCCTACAAACAACCAATTGTCAACCCCCCGATATACTCGAAATGTATCACACTTGTATGTGCATGCAGCGATTACTTATGTATTACATTTGTTTTATACACGTGGTGGCTTTTAAATATTTTCACTTTTGGGCCAGCAGCCATGTTGTTAACATCCATCTTGTTAGCAGCAGAAACACTGCCCCTGACAGGAAGCCCATGTGACATGGTGTGCAAACAGCACTCAGAACTCCCCGTTGCTTCTTGTTAGAAGGCACTGACCACTCAGCACACTGCCCTGCTGTTTTACACAGTCCAGAAAGAGGATGTCTTAATGCTACAACTGCAAACAAGCCTGGGAAAAGGGCTAAGCGATGGGGGATGGTGTTATTGAACAAGGATGAAGGCCAGGCAACTATGTGGAGTCAGTTTGGTTCCCTTTATGCCGTCCAAAAACCTGTCCTTTCTCCTCCCTCCTAAACTAAATAAGGAGGTAAAATAGCAGGGAGAAGGCAGAGAAGAGACAAGAACGAGAGAGAGAGAGAGAGAGAGAGAGAGAGAGAGAAAAGAACACAAGGCACACTGGGGCTCAAAATGTTCTACACTGTTTTCTTCTCCAGCAATCAAGAGAAAAGTATTTATTGTGTCCAAATTTGGCTAAATCTGTGTCCTGCATTCCAGACCATTAGACAGGCTTCATAGCCCTCACCAGCAGAAAAGAATCTCTCTCTCTCCCACACGCTCCCTCATTCTCTTTCTCAGTCTTTTTCTCCCTCTCTCACACATGACACCTCTCAGCCACAGCCTATCAGATTCCATTTCCTTGTTTGCTGCGTGAGTATGACCCTGGCTCTGTTCTACTGCACGACTTTACGGTTAAGCAGGCATGCAGACCTGTGACACCCTATGGGACAGAGTATGCCTGTGCTGCCTAAAGCCATCTTCCACTCTTCACAAAGTGTGCATTGAATTCACAGTGGACCAGCAGAACTTAATGCAAAACTTAAATACTGGGTTAGGGTTGATGTGTTCAGTCTCACGTACACTTTGGACATAGATTACTTTGAGACCCAGGAACATTTAACAGCCAGTTCTCCTGACTGTTTCACAAATGAGCATTCACTCCAAGGAGATCATGTGTCATGGTTGCTTACATCCTACTGGTCTAAAACCACAAATTCAGGAGAGTGAATTCCTCTGCCTATGCTTTTTTGTACTCTTGCTAAAACGTTAAATAAATGTTGTGTACACATTACATATGGAATATAAAATCACATCCAATTAAGATTTTTAAGCATCATATTGTAAAAATGCATGTACTTTTGTAATACGACATGTTACTTTCTGAATACATAAAATAACATGGAATGACTGAGTATCTCCATTTGGAGAGTGGGTGCTCACAGGTGACGCGCTCGCATGTATGATAACATGGGTGAATGTGCACTTATGTGTGAGAGCGCAAGTGTGCACTCACATGTATGACAGCATGGGTGAGTGTGTGCTCTGAGTGAGCATGTGCTCCCGTGTGTTACAGCATTAGTGAGCATGCACTCACGTGTGAGAGAGAGAAAGCAGTAACGTACAGATGAGTGTGTGCATGCACATCTGAAATCGCACAAATGTTCTACTGCTCCGACCCGCTCCCTGCAGGCTGGTAACCACAGCAACAGTACTACGTGCTGGTGCCCACCTTGCATCCGCTTCGCTGTAATACTCTCTGGCGACAATGTCCTCAAACAGCTCCCCACCAGTGACACTGTGGAGAAAACAACAGGCTCCTGCTAACACCCAGAGGACTGGCACATAAAGACAAATCACATTAATCACCGTCCCAGCAGCTACATCTACGTGAGGTGACTCTCGTGTTCTGTAACTTTACGTCTTTCTCCATTTGTAGAGCTTCACGTGTTTCAAAGACGCTCAGCTGAGCTTCTTTTCTCTGATGTGTCACCTGATGCTCTCGCGGGAATGAAGAGGAAGGGCATTAATCGAGGGCCGATGCAGCGCAGGCATGGATATGTGCCAGCGTGGGACTTTCCATTTGTGAGGCATCCTATTAACCGGCACGCCGGAGCGGCCTGTCAGAGCGAGCGAGCGATTGCTCGGGGCTGAATTGAGGCCAGAGGTCCCAGCCCCGACCAGACAAGCCCTATATACGCTCTCTCTGTCTTCACACCAGGCAGGAGCTATAAGTCACTGCTGTCTCTTTCACTGTGGCTGCTGTTTACCTGCACATTTAAAACGTCAGCTCTGTAATACTCACAGGTCAAATACCAAGTAATGGAAGCCTTCTTCAGCGATGCTGTCATGGAGTCGAACTATAAGAGAAAGAAGAAGGGGAGGGAGGTGGAGAAATGGAGAATGAATTAGGAGAGCCCAGCAGTCTGGCTCTCTGGTGCATGCCAAACGCTCAGCCTGGTATTGCCTGCTAATCACCCCTATGTGTGAGATCGGCAGGCTTCTGGCCCAGGCTGTGCGTACAGCTATTATCCTGTTATCTCTCACTGTCCATCTATTCCCATGGGGCTATTTTGTGAGTCAGATCCTCCCACTACTCCAGTCCCAGGAAGGAAGAGAGGAGAGAGACACACGTTCGGATGGAGCCGCACTCTGACTTGCTGTTAACGAGGACCGACTGCAACTGTAGTCTGGGTTTTGGACGAGATTAAGAACAATGTTTTATTTGATTGAAGGAGAGAAAAGGATTTGGGGATGCTCACTGAATAAGCTTAAAGCAGACATACACAATGCTGTACTGCCAGCATGGAGGAACAGGGATTTAATCCAGGTCAAATGACACCTCACGCCCAGCGAGCCCAATGAAAGGTGAGTCAGTCCCTGGGCCTGAATTCTGAAAGAAGGGTTGATGAATAGAGGTAAAGAAAGATACGGAAGGACAGAGCTGGAAGAGAGTTCCCAGGGAACAGAGAAACGAGACTGGGACATGAGGCAGGGACATGTGCTCACTGAGGGGTGACTGCCACATCCCATGTTCCCACCATGTGTATGTGCCTCCAGCATTTGGGGTTCTATGTTCTGTGGATGCCCTGCAGCTGCTACATTAGTGCTGTTGAAGCCACACAACAAAACAGTGTAAAGAAGAACTAACATTGAGCGCATCCATTTTGCAATGTAACTGCAATTGTGTACCATTCCATATGTGCAAACAACCATTTAGTGTTGGACTGAACGACTGACAACCTGCTGAGACAATCTCTGTGTGTGTGTGTGTGTGTGTGTGTGTGTGTGTGTGTGTGTGTGTGTGTGAGAACAGCAATACAGGGACTGGTACGCAGGAGTAAAGAGGTGTTCTGTAAGCAAAAAACTGGTAGAGTGCAAGCAAATGCTAGGCCAGCATGGCAAACAGGAAAAAAAAAAGAATGAGAGGAACATGGAGTTTGATGGCTGTGGCCAGGTTGATAAGAGAGCTCTGCTCTGACTGTACTCATCTCCTTTGCTGTCTTTGTGGAGGAATTAATGTGCAGCCCAGGCAGAGGTAGGTGGGGGGCGCAGAGAGCAATGGAGGAGAGGGAGCCCTTGGGCAGAATAAGCTGGATGTTTCAGGACTGGAAACAGTAAAATAAACAGAAAAAGAGAGAGAAACAGACATGGGACAGAACGAGAGAGACAACGGCAGAGGGATGTTCGAGGTAAATGTGACAGGTGGGCACAGCGAAGAAAACATGCACAGGTGAGCGGCAGTATGCAGGAGACAAATGTCATTGTGACAGGGGAGCCTATGAGCTGGTTCCTGAAAGCGCCAGAGAGTCCTCCTGCTCTTGCAGGACTTGGGGAGGTCCAATTTTATCAGCACTTCCTGTGTTCCACACTTCCTTCCTCCACCCTGTTTGAGTTGCCCTCTACTACTGGCCCCAGCTCCAATACCACCACAGGGCTCACTCACACACCCTTCGTAAATCCCATTCCCTTGCTTTTCAGCACTACTTATCGCATTTCCCACCTCCTTCTCCTGGACTGGTGCTTGCATTTTACTAACAACAGGGATGGGATGATGCACAGTAGGCAAGGGGTGTCGTTAGGACAGCAGAAAACAGAAAAACGCACTTTTGGAAAAGCACACCGTAAACAAACGGGAGAAGCACAAGCTGTACAGAACAGGATATGAAAGCATAATGACAACGGAAATGACACACACTAAACAGGAATGACGCACACAGAAATGACAGTAATGACACACAGAAATGACAGGAATGAGTCAAAAAAATAAAATAAAAGTGACAGAAATAGCAGAGGAAACCAGGAACAATAATGCAGAAACAGAAACGACAGGAATGACAGAAGTGAAACAAATAGAAACTTCCTGAATGACAGATAAACGCAGCAGGACACACACACGTGACAGGAACAACAGAAATGACAGGAAACAATAAAAAGTCCGGGTTATATATTTTCACACCATATGTGAGAGATGGAGGGGCACAATTTGGACAGAAGCTTTATGCAAGAAGCAAAGTGCCAAAGTGCATTGACCCTGCTGATCCCTGGCCATCAGTGAGGCATGCACTCAGGCTCTCTCCATCAGCTAACTGGCTTTCATACGCCGGTGCTCCTCCTCCTTCTCACGCATACCTCTGCCTAGAAACAGGCGTGCTGATGTTAGTCTGCACAGAGCCACAGCAGGACCACAGGAGGCTCAGAGGATCCCAGCACCATGAGACTGCCAACCCCTGGTTAAAAGCCATTCACTTCCGTCCCACACGCTCATTTCCTCTTACTGTGGGCTACCAGCACGTGAAAATGGTCTGTCAGCAATACTAACACACTTGGCAGTACTGCAAATATCCATGTCTGAATATGCACATACTAAAATAACACTACAGAGTGTCATTTTCAAAAGTGTGTGCACATTCCTAAAAGTATTAGGTCCAACCTGAACGTGGATTACTTGTGAATTTCTTACTTTGACAGTACCATCTCACTTAATTGCATCTATGTACACAGAGACAGAAATGTTTAAACTGACATGAGTCAGTTAAAAAGCCAGTCAGTTTGTGGTGGAGGGGGGTCTCACTCACCGATGTTGGGGTGCTTCAGCAGGCGGCAAATACGGGCTTCTCGTTCGAGCTTTTGATGATCTGAAGACAAAAAAAAAAAGAATTTAAAAACAAGAACCACTAAACGCATCGACACATTTCAGCTTTCATGTAACAATGGGACAGAGGGCCCCTTCAATCTGATTCAGAAAAACATAGCAACACAACCGCACTGGCACACATCAGTTTTGCTATGAAAAATGTTTTTCCAATCGGTATAAATGCAAGTTCCACTACAACAGTTTTCTCTGCTGCGGTGTGGATCAGTCAAGAGCAGTGCAGCTGAGATGAATCCCTTCTGTGCCCATGACCGCACGACACGGCCCGTCACACAGAACAGAAACATGAGCCCCAGCAACACAGCGCAGGGACAACTGATCCGCCGTCACGCACGTCAAGGTACTGTTGCGTGCCTGCTTTGTCGCCGAGGCAGAGTGCAGCCATGGAGCCCGACGTGGGTCAGAACCACTAAGGGTTAAGACATAGAGCGAGAGATATAAAGGAAATTTCAGCAGCTATCCCGTTCTGCGGAGCAGTAACGAGTCAAATCTCGGTCCTGGAACAAAAGCCATCATGGGCTCATATCACAGCAAGTCAGGGGACAGAACGTGTGCAGAGATACAGATGATAAACAGAACAAAAGGGACAAATTTAAACACCTCAGCAGAAGTGGGACTCCTCCATGGGAACAGTGACATGACCCGCAATGCCGTCCTGACAAACCAATACTCCTCCTTCAGCAACGAGTGTCAGGCTCGACTGAAGTTGTCATATCTGCCCAATAGTGATGATGAGAAAATAGCAGCTGCCAAACTGGACTGATGGCTTTCCTCCTGTGAAAGGTATGATAGGTATCTGCCCAGAGCAAGGCTGCGTGCGTGCGTGCGTGCGTGCGTGCGTGCGTGCGTGCGTGCGTGCGTGCGTGCGTGCGTGCCATTTATGGTATCCGCTCCTTCTGAAGGCAAGATCTTAAGAAATCAGCAGCTGCATCTTCATAGAATTACGATAAGAAAAGTTATACAAATACTTGGTAATCTTTTTTCGTTTGGTTTTCAGGTTCGTTGGCTTGGGGTTAGGACACTGTGTGCATGGCCATGTGGATGTACAGGGGATAGATTCTCTACCAGAATGCCCAGTGGATTTGCCAGAGGACGCATAAAAACCACAGGAAAGACAGGACAGGACAGTTTAACCCCGGCTCGGCGCCGACACCCTCCCCTGAGCAGCATCTGGTTTCTGTGCCTGTCACAGGCCTAACGAGCTCCAGGGATCGAACCGGATCAGCTAGCAGCCATGTTGAAGTCCACACTGCTCTAAATGATCCATCATTTGAGAGTGAGAGGCAGATAAACCCTAAATTGTAGCAGGTCTGAGCACCATAATCTTGAACAGGGATAGCTCTGCCAGAGTTCAAACCCGAACTCCGACAGCCTGCACAGAGTTACCACACAAGAAGTCCAACAGGCTAAAGACCTGAGCCCCATGCACAGGGAACTTATCAAACTCTAACCCTGAAAGCTGGAGGTTTCTGTTGTAGGTTTACTTACTCCACTACACTCTCATGGGTATCCTGGACCTCCCATCAGCTTTCCTTCACACTGCTAGAGGGCTGGTCTGCATCGCCACTGACTTTGGTGGCTGTTTAACATCACCCAGACAAACTTAAGAGGCAAAAAGCAACTCTGTAGAGACAGCTCATCACAGAGCGAGGCAGAAATAAACAGAAAGACGCCTCTAAGTCTGTCAGCATCCACCTGGAACGCCACACCTGGGTGACACTAGGGGGCCATGAGGGTACAACACAGGAGCTGGTTACAGGCCCATGTCTGTGCAGAATCTGACAGATTTCCTTGGACTACATAGCCAGCTTAACCAAGGCTAATGTGCACGCGGGCTGTGACTCACACAGCCACGTGTTCTCCCTGCAGCATGAGACCCTGGGACAAGGACGGAGCGACCTTCTCCAGAGCAAATCAGCCTGTATGATTTAGACCTACACACCAACATGAAGAGGCATCAAACCTTCTACTATTAGAAATGAATTACAATAAAAAAGGTAAACAGGGAAGTCAGGAAAACCAGTACATCTCCCAAAAACATGGTCTCATACCATACCTATGACACACACACAGACACACACACAGACTGGTGGATCCCATCAACAAAAGTCCTCTGCCATTATGGCGTGTATGGATTTAGGGGAAGCAGAACTGACCCTGCAACCCCCCCCAATACTGTCATCATCGTTGCAGAGCCAGAGGCTGACAAGATGACAGCTGACGTCTTAATTGTTTCAGTCCAATTAGGATGCGTTGTGGACCTCAGCCCTCTCAAGCTGAACACTGGGGTTGCGGAGCAACCGATCATGGGAAGAGCTCTGGGATGGATACAAGGATAGCATGAACTGACGGACGGACAGACACACAGACATCAGCAGGCTGTAATTTGGCTCCCACTAGGGCAGACATTCTCTGCGTGAGGAACAACACTGTACTACTGGGACAGGGGGCTTAGAACTGAAATGTGTTGGACATGTACAAAACCCTGCTGCAGCAGCAGCAAGAAACCTGATTCTCCTAAATGAGTCCCCTGGGTTGACCTTATAATCTAGGTCCAGTGAGCACAGGAACATTGCCAACGACTGGGAGGGGGGGGTGGTACGGTATGAACAACATGTGCTAGATGGCTGCTGGGGGGCATATTTGCATGTTGTGTGAGCAGGCAAGAACTGCAGGATGTCTTTCTAATCCTTCTGTCAGACTGTGGCCCCCAGACCTCCCACCTCCTTGGGCTGTGATTTCAGGAACTGGGACTTACAATGACACTCTGCATACATTTGCTGCACTATAGTCTCAAACCCCCCAAGAAGCATATACCCCCCCACCCCTTCCTCCTTGTACACAGAGAGGGACTGGGCAATCAGGCAATCAGGACACTCCACAAGACAAGGGCACTTCCAAAGGTGAAGCATCAGATAACATGCCATAACAGCAGCTCTGAGCAAATTCAGCTGCAAGTTCATATAGCTTGATTTTCCTGTGCACTCTTCATTGTTTTTTTTTTTGACACCATAAGTGCTTCTGAAGAAAATCCTGCTTTAATGTTTCTGATGTGAGAAAATTTGATCGTCAGCACCCTGTTGTGATCCGCTACACAAGGTACCACCACGGGCTTGAAATCTCACCGGAACCTGGACGTAGGATGCATAAATGCCTTTCTCTGTCTGCATGTGCACACTGCACAGCTGTGCTGTACATGCTGGTGTAGTTCGGGGGGGTGGTGGGGGGGGGCGATAGGACGCATGATGCGCGGGAATGTCATAACTTTGCTAATGAGGCGA
>JABJVR010009257.1:0-10022 GCA_025773905.1 Chitala chitala
CCCCCCCCCCCCCCCCCCCCCCCACACACACACACACACACACACACACACACACGCACGCGCGCGCGCGCGCGCCACGTGTAACTGAGCACAACTTGACATTTTCTTGGGGTCAACCTGAGAGGACGGGTCTGATGATGTCCTCTTCGACCGTGTCTTAATGTCAGCCAAGGACATTCTGGACATGCTGTACCAAATGGTGTAACTCTGCCTGCGCTGCAAGTTATTAAATATCAATGATAGAATATTATGATGAATACACATATTTGTCCAACAGATCCTTTGTCCAAAGTGACGTAGGCTACAGGTCAGAAGTATAAAGAAACTGCACGGGCACTGAGATTAAAATAAAGTCCACAAAAGCACTCATGATATGATCAATAGGGTAAGTGGTAGTTTACTTACAAATTTCATTGGACGTTTTAAACATTTCTTTAAGCACTTAAAAGTGTCGATCTGTTTATATGGTAGACATTACTTGTACACTGCAAACAAGTTGCAGTATTTATAAATGAAACAATACATTTTATAGCAGAGTAAAGCTACATTTTCATGAATTTGCACGTTCGTTGACTCGATTGAGTTCAGTCGTGTATCTCTGTAAAATTATAGTTTGTTTATCGTCGCTGCTGGCTTTGGGTTTTCTTTTATTCGGGAATTGATACGCCCTTATGAATTGTAATGCATGGTTTGATTAACATCAGTTGTTGTTAGGGGGATAATTTAGGTACTTTACCTCCATCGGACCGGTTTTCTCTCCATGGTCCGCGCCGCGCCTGTTTGCGTAACCTGCCGAATAGGACAAGTTCACAGCAGCGCGGATCGAGGCTGGAGCACAGAGCAATTAAATGAAAGAAACGCGGTCTTCCTGAGGAAATGATACAATTTGTTTCATTTGGGACGTTTCTGATCGTGTATCACAGATTTTCCTTTCCTTACAATTTAATTGGAACACGGACAGGTGAACGCGCCCTCTATGTTAATCAATTAGATTGAATTATTAAGCAATATTTATTTTTAAATGAAAATATAAAATATAATTATTCTGACATGTTCTGTTTAAACATTGAACAATGGTGATAAATGTGTGTCGCGTTCTCTTCACAGTATACACCCGTTAACATGTACTATGCACATCTAGTTACTTTCTCCAGAGCTGCGTTATAAACACGCCTATTTATTGATTTAATTTTAATAATAATTCAATACATATTTACTTAACCGCTTATAAGAGTGAACCGTACAACTGCAACCCAGCTGTGAGATTTATCACTCTCTCATACACACACACACACAAAATTATCACCCTCACAGAAATTACGTAAGCAGTAAAATAAATTTTAAAAAACATAAATTTGACAATTTTATTTGTGTGGGAACACGGGATGTTGTGCATATCAAAATTTTTATCGTTTTTTCAATTCGAAAACGAAAAAACAAGTATACAGTCGTCAAATGCTGTCCGTGTTTTCGTATCGGTGTATTTATGTGTTTGTGTTTACTTTGTTTTTCGGTAATTACGTTGTATGATTAAAACTACCTGATAATTTTGCAAAACAGAAATGGACGAGAAATGACCCGAAACCGAAGTTGTAGGATTAATGAGCGCCGTGGTCACAGCACATGCCACTTACCCTAAATGCAGTCAGCCAAATTGGCATTTTATTTCCCTAAGGAGGTCAAATTAACATTTTTAGCATAATGATTTTTTTTCTCATAATTACTTAAAACTGAACTTTAAAAACAGGCTGGTGTTCTTTGAATTTTTAAAAATATTATCTAAATCTTTCGTACGTAGGAATCGCGACGAAACAAATTCCTGCCGATGATATTTGTGCTACATATCAGTATCATGGTTGCGGAACTGTGCTCCATAAATTATCAACAGCTTTCGTGTGATGTTATTTTTTGCGTTCTTGGAGGCGAGCCTAGGATGAGTTTGCGTGCCGTTCTTGTTTTACGTGCACGAACCTTGGTCACCAAGCTCCGGCCTCCCCGGGGAGTAAAGGGGAGGAGATTCTTCTGAGAGATTAACATGTGAAGGAGTACAGAAAAAGTAGAAATGGCTTCCAGATGACCCCGATCTCGTTTTAGTTAGCTCATCTGGAGATGGCTGACGGACCAAATTGGGCACCCTTAATTACGCGCTCTTCACATCGGGTGCTTTTTCCCAGTAACCATATCTTTGGTTATACGAACTGTGGCATTCACATGCCACTGCCCGGTCCCTTCAGATTACCTCAAAGTGAACAGAGCATTAAAAATGCGGAATTCCTGTTAATATTAATACTAAGTTAATTCGCAAATCCGGCTGACTAAATTGTAGGTTTCCATCTGAATTGAAACAAACGGGATCTATACTGCAATAAATAAATAAGTAAACGTCTAAACAAATAAAAATAAATAAGTAAATAAAATGAAAGATATATTTAACTACCGATATACTTAACTACAAGACGTGTAGTTATCAGGGTCTAATTGTACGGAATGCGTGAATCTTGCTTCTGAACGGTTTTTTTGAGAAACTTTGTTTAAAATGATTATGACAGTATACATTGTGATAGCCTACAACATTGCTGGTGATTGTTAATTTAACGATTTGAAAATAAAATTTGTTACCTATTTAGTGTACGCACACAGATATCTATGTAATTTTGTTCACATTATTTCGTTTTTAATTCAGTTGGACAAATTGTGTAATATACGGATTTTATTGAAATAAAGACATAAAATGCTTTTTAAATATTTTTTTGTGAGGATAATTTAAAAATGTGTTTTCTGTTTCGTCCTATACTGTACTCTGTTATCCACATTGTCATTAGTGCGTGATTAGAACGAATGGCTGAATGCCTCTTTCCTGCCATTTAAAATGCTTGAAAATCTTTAAAAGACCGATGTCTTTTTAAGCACGTTTATTCTGTACATTATATAGTAAACAGTACTTTTCCTGAACTAGTATTGCCTTTTAAACATAACTTATGGTTTCGTTTATGCGTAAACTGACACATTCAAATGTGTACGAAAGACGATTCTAATAACAAACATTTATTACAAATAAGGTACACATAAATGCGGGTGGACAATTTAATTAATAATTTCTCATATGTTGGCCACACTCTGTTTCCCCTGAGTTTTTCACCAGTTCACAGGAGGGCTTTCCCAGCAGGGGTTCTTGGCAAGACAAGGGCCCATTCGTTGTGAAATTTGGATGAGACGCACTGCTTAGGGCACAGTTAACCAGGGTAAAAAAAAAAAAAAAAAATTAAGAATATCCCTAACTTTGGAACCGCTGTGTTCTGTGTCCTTCTGATTTCTCCGGATCTGCTGCCAACTGTGTCAATTTAGCGTACTTAAAGTACAACATTGTGTCTGGAAATAACCAAATTATCTGTGTAATGTCAGGGACCTTGAATTTTCTTGGCTTACAGAAAATTAATGCACACGCAAGCAACACTGGCTACAGAATACGAGGTATCTGCATGGTACATATAATTTAGTTTTCTTGTTTTGAGGCAAATGGCTTCGCAAAATTTCCAACCTGTTTCACCCACAAGTTAAACTTCAGTTCAGGATTCCACAGGTGGGATTCAATATAAAGACTTTTTAACATAGACCCCACTAAAGCGTTTAGCAAGCGTTTAGAATCAAATTTGGGCCCTTTGCATCCGCACTCTTTGAGGGCCCCTAGTAAGGCTCCTGGAAGGCCCTCCTTGTTTTGGGCCCTGGGTAATTAGTTCCACTGCTCCCCCTAGTTTGATGTTACTGTTTACAGGTGTTTGTCCAGTAGCTGCTTAAACTCACAACTGCCTTTATGTTCACTCTAAAATTTTTTCCCGTTCGTGCTCTACCAACACACACTCACACATCACCATTTGACAAGGACAATGACTTTGCAAGTTCTTTACAGAATAGGGAAGCGCTGCCCATTCTGGGAAATTCCACACGTCCACACTATTTTAGCCAACAGTACGCTAACTTTGTGTGGTCAGAGATCGTAAGATGTCTTTTGTCAGAGTGGAAATATGTTTGCTTATGTTTCCTGCCTGACAAAACGTTCATCAATCGCTTGCTGTGCCATATTTCACGGGCCATTTCAAAAGGTGCTTTGGTGCACAGCGTATTCTTATGAATGAAATGCAGGGACCTCTGAAGGCATGTTTGTGACAAGGTTGAGAGCTCTTCCAAGTTTGTGTTGTCCACAGATTGCTTGAAACACTGGCGTTCATCTTCGGAAATATCACCCTCCAGCCGACGGCTTTAATCTCTGTCATGTCAGACAGCTGCCAGATGGAAATAAATGTCGGTATTTAGTGAAACGAGACAGGCGCCGACCACTCCAAACCACGGCCAGTTTCACAGCGGGACTGAGCAGCACGAATCAAGGCGTTTTTGTCGTCAGCTTCCTGTGAATCACCAAGGTATCAGCGATATGACTGATTCTGCGCACGGCTTTCTAATAGGTAGCGCACCCCATGTATTTCTGCATTATGTTTAAAGGATTATTCCTCTCCTAAGTGCTCTAATCATCATCAGACAACTTCTCACATATTCGTAACAGATTTTATAATTTTTACTTTTGAACAAATAACTCACCTTTTTTATTTTTATCCTCTTATGTCTTTGAGCCATGTTTTTATTGACCTGTGTTGGAAATACTGGAAAGCACTTGCCACGTGCATGTCTGATAATCCTTCTTCAGTCATTATGTTTGTAGGTGTTTTTCTGGATGCTGTTTTTGCATGTTAAATGTGAGCACACATCCTCGTTCCTTTTTTTGTGCTAATATGTTATGAGAATCCCATTCCAAAGTTCTCTCTCTCCCTACATCTTATTTAGGTTTTCCAACCAGTTCCATTGGCTGTCACTGTTTATCTGTGACTTATGTCTGCTTATAATTTTGCTCCCCCAGATTTTATTTGCCTTTGATTACCCCCGTTCGTGCTCACCGTTTCCTATCCCTGGCAAACTTCCCGTTTGGCCGCAAGACCCCAGCTCGTGTCCGGAGCAAGAATTTGACAGATCGTTTAAAAAGTCATTCTCCATTATTTCCTAATCAGGCTCTTCCTAACAATGCTCTTTCTTAATCAACGGCTCCATTGATCTGGTCTATATTTGCTGAATGGTCTAACTTGCAGTAAAAGAGTCGATCTGCCGCTGACATAATGATTGCTCTTCTCTTCCTTTTCTCTTCGTTGCAGATCTCTCGACCTTGACCCCTAGCCCTTCTCATCCAGTCAAGCGCAGAGGATCATAAATTATGAAGGTATGTGTGCTTTTTTCATGTGTTCCACTTCCAAGACCCCGACACCCCCCTCCTCCTGCGGCTTTCCCGGTTTTCTGATAACTTGCATCTGAATCACTTTAGAACCTGTGACAAATTTTTTCGGAAGTGAAGAGCAGAGCGAAACCTGGGTTGGCGTGAGAAGAAGCACATGGCGGGCGGGCGGGCGGCTGGGCTGTAGAGCTTGGCTGCCCTAAAACATGTGAAACACTGTCTGTTTTCTATGTCAGAGGTTGTTGACTTGCCACAAGAACCACAATTCTGAGACAGACATGAATATGGAAAGCTGTGGATTTCCCATTCTGATGAAAGTTGTAGTGGTGACCTCATTTTTTGAGGCTGGGGGGGGGATATGGTTTGAGGGAGTTTTGTCTAGTATGTAAAGTGACGCCCCCCCCCCCCGCCCAGAGCAAGCCCAGTCTGACTGAAAAACAAATAATTGTCCAAGTCTTAAACCTTCAGTTTACATTTCATATCCTATACTGACCTCATATTAAATGAAAAATTAACTAAGACAAGAAGAGAGCTGTTAAAAGTTTTGCATATATTGTCATCTTGAATTGTTTTCTGTAGGAAATTAGACTGATCTTAATTAGACTGATCTTTAAAAAATATCTGCTACCCTTTAACTTACAAATCTTTTAAGTATTTCTGGTGAACGTAATTTTGAAACCTGAGTCCCAAACTGTTTTGTTAGGTGCCCTCTAGCTAGTTAAGCTTTTATAAGGCTGAACGATGACTGCTTTGTATGTTCAACTGAATATTCCCAGTAGAAAATCGTTAACTATAAACCAGTCAAAGCTGTTCTTGAGTGTTCTGGCACATTCTGTAATAAAAAGATGTTTCTAAAATTAACGTAATGGCATTCACACTGGACACGCATTTCTGGTTCGTTTTTGGACACGTGAATGTAGAGATGTATAAAAGTGACGGGGAACCTTCTCATAGGCAAAGGGGTGAAGGGTGAAACAGTAACGTGATCCTGGAGCCAACTCTCCACACCAGAACCTTGTTTTGTCAGCCTGGACTGCCTGTGCTTTGTGGGTCCAGTGGTTCATATGCTTGAGGTCCCAAAGTTACAGGTTTGCATGTTTTGTCTCACTGTACTTGTCTTTTGTCCTTTATGGTGAGGAACAGGTCAAATTCAACACAGCAAACACCAAACATTGTGCTCAGAGACTGTTTATTTTTGCATGTTCCAGCTGCATTTGCCCATAAGGATAAGTAGTATGTGACATGGTGTTTGTCCAGTGCAACTGGTAAATAGTGGCCTGGTGGCTCAGTGGGTAGAACATCAGGCTGAGATGTGGAAGTCTCCTGCTTCAAATCCCAGCCAAACTGAGTGAGTCCCTGATCAAGACACTCAAACACTGTAGCTCCCCGGGTGCGGTGTGTGGCTGCCTGCTGCTGGGTTACATGCAGAGAACTAATTCCTTGTATATGACACACACTTGGCCATAAACCTTATTCCCTTTCCTTTCCCCATCATACCACTGCAGTTTGAAAAGGAGAGCTACAGTCCTGCAGAAACACAGACAGGCAAACAAATATGGCAGGAGTTGTTGCCAAGGGACCCGGTGTGCTCTCCAAGCAGGCTGTGGCTTTCCCGCCGGATGAAATCGGGGTGAGAAATGTAACTGGTGTACAGAATGCACTTTGGGTAGCTTTCGCATCCTACGGTGCTCTTTCACGCAGGGTTCCCCACCTCGCTCTCCAGGTCACTTTCTAAGCTTGGCAGCCGCCAGCGGCTCTGCGAACCCCTCGCTCCCCCTGCTCCCCACTTTGATTTGCCACAGCTTGCTCTTGTGGCGGGTCGCCCTGCCCGAGGTTAACGTGGGAATTGTCGGGAGGCACGCAATCCCCGCATCCCCCCCTCTTACTGACTGCATGAACGAGGGGAGTCAGTTTGCAGCGGTCATGTCAAATGCTCCTTGGGGGGCCCCAGTGATATTTACACAAAAGGGACCCCCCACCCCTTTTGCCAGAACATTTTCTGTCTCTGGCAGTTTTTTTTTCCCTCTCACCAGGTCTGGTCAGGAAACACTGAAGCATGCTGGATGTAACCCACCTACTAACATTGTCTCCTTGCAACCCATGTTTGTAATCCAAGAGCAAAAAAACCACAGCAATCTTTTAAGCCTGTGGTCCCCATGCCCTTACATGCCAGGCTACAGTGATTTCCCCCCCTCGGGAAACACCTAAATTAGTGTGTTCAAGTGACCTGTCTTAAATAAATGAGGAACTCTTGTCAAAAGGGAGGGTTAATGACAACTAATGACCCAGCCATTTAAGCGATATAAATAGTAAAGACCCTAATTTAGAGATCCGTGCTCTGCCATTTCGGCATTGTGCTTTACAGTGCAGAAAACAGAATGCATGTAACAAGGAAGAGGAGCAAAAGGATTTTCTTTTTGTCCAGGAAACAGGCCATCTGAGGTCTAGCAGGAATGTAAACGCTCCATATGTCGCCGAGCCAAAATGACCGGTGCTGCGCTCCGAGGGAGGGGACAACACAGACCGCCCGAGCACTACAGTAACGGCGTGAAGCATCCGCCTGAAAGGGAAAGACGCGTGTCAAAGTGTGTTTAGTCTGTGAGGGATATGAGACTAGACAAATGGCAGCATCAGGATGTCTCATGGGAAAGGAAAAGGAGCGGACACAGCGGTTTGCACGCAGAGTCCCGCTCACGCTGCTGTTACGTCAGCTCCTAAACGAAGAACAGAGCTGGCTTTCAGGCTGGTGATGTAAGCAGCCCTGAGCGGCGATGAGCATCGAGGGTGTGTCGGGAATGCTGTGGCAGGTGGTGTCCGTCACCAGAGTCTTCAGTCGGGGAAAGGCTCGCTGGGTGGTTTTGCTTTGTTCCTGGTGCTCGGGCTGAGTGGATCTCCCCCAGTAGAGGTAAAGGGTCCTGGGGCAGTGTTCTGCAAGATTCTTCTGCTCTGCTGTCTTTCCACCAGCCAGGAGTGCAGGGGCCCTACAGGCAGAGAGCACAGCTTGCCTCGTTTGTGTGTGTACGGCTCAGGTGGGCCCAAGCCTTCAGGTACAAGCAAGCCTTGCCTGCCTGCACTGTAATTCACTTCCCCTGGCAGTTCTCCTGGTGGAGGTTGCCGAAGTTAGGCTGTATGGCAGAAATGTGCCCAGCCTTTCCCTGGGATGCTTAATAATCCTGAGCGAAACCAGAGAAAACATCATTAGCGCGGAAACAATGGGCCACGTTGGTCCTGAAACAGCAAAGCAGGCCCGTGGGCCTTGTTAATGGCAATCCACACTCAGGTACTGTTCCGGAACCGTTTCATAGGCATGCAAAATCAATTCAGGCTGCGGACGTTTGCTTTGCAGGGACCTTCCACCATGCATTTGTTACACACGGGTCATTTAAACATTAAGTGTAATAACTTGTGGGCGGTAGTGCTGAAAGACAGGATGAAGGTAATGAGATGACGAATGCATGGGCACCATGCACAGGGCCTGACTCATCACACGTGGACCTGTGGCGGTGGATAAACGCACGTCTCCTCTCTCTCTGTTCGGTGCCACTCTCCCCACGACTCCTGCACCAGGGCTTACAGGTGATATATTTCACAGTCCACAAGTTCTCAGAAGGTCTTGAGACACTAAACCACACAGCTTTCTGACCCTATGATCCAAAAGGTCTGGATCACAAAATGCCTTCCATATGGCACTCTGAAGGCCAGCACTTCTCACATCTGGAGCAGACCACGTATAACACCCCCTTCCCCAAGACAGTCGCGCCTAAACGACACTTTCCATGGCTTGTTAGCTCCCCTTTTTTCTCACTGTATGATTGTTGCATGTCATGTCCAAACCCCGCATGGTGCCTACACACCAGTGAAGGGCTGGCTCACAGCCCATGACGATGAGTGTATGTCGTTTGGCGACCCCGAGTACTACTTTGGGGACATTCTGGAGTGCGCGCCGCTGTGACGTAGCAGGACATTTCAGATGTCTGACAGGCTCTGGGGCTTAGCTGATGCGACTCCGTATGAGAAACGCTAAGGGCTTTCGGTTGTTGAGTGCTGATGGCTGTGCTCGCTTGATGGAAACCAGACTCCCCGGCTGCCCGTGAGCACAAGTGGAATTTTGGCGGGAATGAGGGCCGTCTCCGCAAATCCAGGCTGGGAACCAGGTTAATTTACATAAAGTTTCCAGAGATCATCTACGCTGCTTAATCTCGCAGTATTGATGCATGTTGGTGGTTGACAGGACTCCTCCCATTTGATTTTGCTAATGTCACGGCAGAGATATTGGGTAGTTTTAGGGTTTTACTTGCGAGTTGGCACATTTTTCCAGCCCCCTGTTCCTTCCCTCTTTTTCCAACACTATCAGCAATAATGCATTCTGACAGGGCGGCTGTCAAATGACGGGACACATGCCTAAGCCCCCTGCGTGAGAAGCCTGCCCCCCCCGACTGGGCTTATTCTCTTTGCGTGACTGTTCCCCTGCCGTATCTTCCAGTGCCTCCCAGCTGACCCCCCCCTTCCGCGACCCCCTTCACGCCCTCCTTAGCTGGTGTGCTGCTGGTTTATTTACTTTGGCCAGCTGCCAATATGAAAGGCACGCTCTGACCCTGCAGCGGGGGGGGGGGGGGCAGACCACTCAATTCATGGCTGAATACACAGGCAGTGGGGACACCCACTCAGTCTGGCTGTATTCCTCTTCTTTGGTATCTTTGGGAGGTGAGCAGCCTCTAAGTCTGGTCGGGGGGAAACAGTGCCCGCT
>JABJVR010009258.1:0-10022 GCA_025773905.1 Chitala chitala
AAACTAAGCAAGAACACATACCTTTGTTTATATAATGGCTGTGATAAAACTTTCCTGTTAAAATACAGTCGTGAGTGTGTGAGGCCTTTCAACTTGGTCTCAAATCATAACACACAAACTGAAAGACTGGTTTTTTTTTTTTTTTTAAGAGAAAAACAAAAGAACTGATTAGTATACAAGACAGGATGAAACAATTACTAACATGGGTAAAAAACATGAAAATATGATTCACCATAACTCACAATAGCTCAACAATAAAAACCTCGGTACTGAGGAAAATTTGGTTTTGCCGTATGCAAACAAAATTGTGAGGGAATTATTTGGCAAGAAAAAGTCCAATGAATTAGCAAGAATACTGCTGTCAAATGATACTTTGCCCTTTAAAAAGATGAATCACTGGATTTATTGAATCCTGTCACACCTCTTCACATATCTTTGTTATTCATGTGAAAAAGAAATATGCAAGAGTTTTTTAATTTGATTAGTCAACATCATCAGCAGTCTTCACACCACTTGTGCAGGTAGGAAATAACTACTGAATGTGGCAGCACATTTTTTTAAGCATTTTATTAATATGAAAGCAGTCAATACTGTGAAACTTTATTTTTCTTACTCATACTTCAGACTGCCTGCTTGTTTTATGTTATTGAAATGCCAAAATAAATGTAACTTTAATAAACTTGAACTTCGCTTGAGTCATGTTCAAAAGGAAATGCATCATTTGGCAGTGTAACAAAGTTAAAATATATTAACAAACAGGCAATTTTGTACTCGTTACAGAATGCTTAAAAGAGAAACGATACTCTTATTGCAGGGAGGCCCAAAAACATTTTTTGTACATGGGGGCCTTGGTGGGGATGAGAACCAGTGATTTAGAGTTTTCCATGAACTGAAATTTTAGGCCAACAGCAGGAACTATAACTTTCAGTACGAGGCCCTACTGCTGCCTGGGCTGGATTATGAATGAAAATACCATAATGAGGAGACCATGTGCTTCCATTCTAGTGAACTGAGAATGCACAGCTTTTCAGGTTGTTTTACGTCAATACATCTGGAAAACCTTCTAGGTCTTCCTGCTGTTTTGCGTTGCTGGCTCTGCTAAATGGTCCAGCCTTTTGCATTCCGAAATGTGGCACTGCATTGTGGCATGTGCAGACCGTCCCTGTCTCTTCCTGCAAGAGCTTGTCAGCATGTGGCTGTAAAGTAATGTCTAGCAGTAAAAGTTAAAGGGAGGACATGGCGATGAATTTTATAATTACTACTTTGTAATTGTGTTATGTGCATGTGTATGTTGCAGCAAATATGGACATTCCTCTGTGTGTAAAATTCATTTTCCAGCTCTGAGAAACCACATGCAGAGAAAACGACATGCTTTTATGTTGCAGTAAATAAAAGAGAAATTGGAAGTTGTAAACATTTTTTTTTCGCAGTTTTTTTTTTTTTTTTTTTTTGTGACTCACTGGCAGCTTCCTTTCTTGACAGGAAATAAAACCCCAGAGTCACTACAGCCACAGCTACAGCGAGAATGCTGGTAGAAAGAGCCACACAGAAGACTACAGTACCTGGGACATCATCAGAGCAACACAGTGAGCCTTAATATTACACGTCCTTGGATTATGCTCTGCCATTGCTTACTCTGGCCCAGTTTTACTGAAATGCGCTATGCTCCGAAATAGTTTAATGGCCTGGCTTTACTAAGTAAAGGTCCGGGTAATTTCTGGAAGCCGTTTGCAGTTGGGTTTGTGCCTGCCTATGCTGGTGTGCATGAAGTTCTCGTTCACCACCACTTGCACACCTTGCAGGTACGGGATCTTCGAGCGCTGTCGAGAGTTGGTGGAGGCGGGGTACGATGTGCGGCAACCTGACAAAGAGAATGTCACGCTGCTACACTGGGCGGCCATCAACAACCGCCTCGACCTGGTCAAGTGAGTTCCACATACGTGCAGCCAAGGCCAAACTAGCACACGTAGCCAAACGCTAATCCCACGGTGCATGCGTGCACGCCCAAGCGGCCTGCTACAGCTCTCATAACTGGTCTGCGTGCTCCGTGTTGGGAACGCCTGAACAGTGAAATTTTAGTCCAGGCCACAAACCTCAGTCGGGCTCAGATCCATGTGCTTTTCTTAATCGCTTCCTTTCATGCAGTTGTAATGTTTGGTTGTACTCGGTGTGCGTAATTACGCGCTCCCCTATAACCCGATACAGGATTCTCTGCTCCACTGTAATTGCTGGCTTGAAAGGCGTAATTGAGCTGTCAGAGATTCTTATTTTAATTTTGCCGAATGCAGCCCGACGTTACGTGCAACTCGATATCCGGGACGTTTTTGTGGTCTGCTTGGCGGGCCTTGCGAGGGGCCCGGGGAAGTTGTCCTGTGGATCTCTGTTGAGACTCTGTTCACTTTAGTGTATAGTTTTAGACACGTCATGCTGCTGTGAGTTGTTATCTAAATGTCCCCAAATGTCGGGTAGGCAAACTAAAAAGCAGTCCCCCAGTGAAGACAGCACGGCACACTTGTGTTTCAGTGTCGGCCGTGTTCGTGCTGGTTCTGTAGGGATGAAGGCGCTCTGTCAAGAAGGGCTTCGTGGTAGTGTGGAAGGCCAGACATCACCCTGGACATGGATTCTTCTCACACACTTTTCATGTTTCAAGGGACAGCTGAAGATTCTGCAGCTATAATCTGTGTATTGAGTTGACACAAAATGTACGAGCTGGGACACTGACGCGCTGTGTATACGGGTATTCACTCAGATACTACATTTCAAAGGGTGCCATTGTGGACCAGCTGGGAGGGGATCTAAACTCCACACCGCTACACTGGGCTACTAGGTAATGTATTTCTTATTTCTTTTTGCTGTTCACTCTGCATTATACATTGTTTCTAGCATGCTATAAAAAATATGTAAAAAAAAAAAAAACAAATGTAAAATCTATGAAACTAGTTCCTTAGTTTGTTTTTATCTAGTGATTTGGAGTTTTCTTGAAATTTAAGCGTTTCACAGCTTATACTGCAAAAAATAGGCGTTTTTTTTGTGTCTGTCTGTCTGTTTTTTGGTTTAATGACAGAATGGCTGTATGTTTGTTTTTTTTTTTTTTTTTTTTTTTTGTGGTCATTTTTATCCCATTAGCACCCACCCCCCACACTTACAAATTTGCAGATTTTACTACAGCCTTTTAATGTCAAATACCCAGTTCAAAGGTACAGCTGCAGTTTTAGCTGCAGTAGTTGAAACCTGCAGTGACGTGCAGGTGATGCATCCATGTCCTGAGCTGGGCGAGGAGCTAACACAGAGCTTCATGTGCAGGCAGGGCCACCTCTCCATGGTGGTTCAGCTGATGAAGTACGGTGCCGATCCCGCGCTCATCGATGGCGAGGGCTGCAGCTGCACGCACCTGGCCGCGCAGTTTGGGCACACCTCCATCGTGGCATACCTAATTGCCAAAGGACAGGTATGAGTTTAGCAGTGCTGCTCAGAGGTCATGACTGGTAATGGCCAAATGAAGGTTATTTACAAATGATTTTTGTAGGGTTTTCATGTGAACATTTTTTTACACGATATTGACTGGCCACTAGGAGGAGCTGTTGTCATTTGTTTAAGTAATCTGACTTGCAGTTTCTGAAATCGTAAATTTATAAGCGCTGTAAACTTTACGTAGCGTAGTAATTTCAAATTTTCCTGACATCATGTTTTAGCATATACATTGTCATCCATGTTCTATAGACAGAACTTACTGTCCTTTCTGTGTGTTATTCTTATATCCTTTTCTGTGTTTCCTTTCTTACAGGATGTAGATATGATGGACCAAAATGGCATGACACCACTGATGTGGGCAGCTTACAGAACACACAGGTGGGAGTGTGTATAAACATATGAAACCCTAACATATACTCAGAGAGGCGGTCTTGGGAGAGAGACTTTACCATTGGCGTTCTTACAGGGACCCAGTAGTGGCCTTGCATCACTAAGGAGAACTGGACATACCTCAATCTCAGGTCTCTTAGTGATGACATCACAACACTGCCTGTTTGTGTGTTCGTGTTCATTGTTGTTTTTTGCTTAGCTTTGATCCATCTAACTGCCTCCCCCCCACCCTCTGCAGCGTTGATCCGGCTAGACTCCTGCTGACCTTTAATGTGTCAGTCAGCCTGGGCGATAAGTACCACAAGAACACAGCGCTGCACTGGGCGGTGCTGGCAGCAAACACTACCGTTATCAGCCTGTTACTGGACACTGGTGCCAACGTGGACGCGCAGAACATCAAGGTGAGCAGCCCCCTGCTCCCCCCCCATTGCTTTTAGGCTTGTGTTTGGTGTCGCTGTGGGAACCAGTGTTTGTTTCACAAGTCTGTTATCTTTCATAATGTCTTTCAAGAGGCCCTTTTGTTTGTTCAGTTTTATTTTCAGCGAATGATGTGGGTGGGGGGATATACACGTATGTATGAATATGTCATTTGTTGTGCGTTCTCCTTATGCTCTGCTTTACCGTGACTACACGTGTTCCTTTAATCGTTTCTGTTACCCTTCCAAAATCTGTACTGTAACCATATGTAAGGACGCTGCCACAAGTCTTCCCTGATGCAAGGATGTAAATTCAGTGGTCTGCACACACATACATGTCATTCTCCAGGGAGAGACAGCGCTGGACCTGGCCAGGCAGAGGAAGAACACCTGGATGATTAACCACCTTCAGGAGGCGAGGCAGGCCAGGGGCTACGACAACCCCTCCTACCTGAAGAGGCTGAAGTCTGACAAGGTAAAGGAGCGCACTTTCTTTACCAGCGGGGCTTCACTGGGGGGAGCCGCCATTCACTGCTCAGTATCCACTGGGAGGCCTGCTCCGAGCTTCCCCACACGCATTTTCAGGAAAGGCTGCAGCAGTTCAAAGATGTGACATGTCCACAGCTACAGCTGTCACTCGGATGTACAGAGCTAGGAGCGCGTTTCACTCTGTAAGCGCAATTTCTGCTGCTGCTTTTAGTCTTTCACTGTTGCCATGACCTTGGTCCTGATTCTGCGGATTTTTAGTCTCGGAGGAAGCAGAGCCTTTCTTGGAAAAGGTGTACTTCAACACTTTTTATGTTTTCCGGCACAATTCCCATTCATCTGATGTGGCAGGTGCTAACATGCCCTGTTTTCCAAGAGCAGCTCGCCTGAAACACCTGGGAGAGAGAGCTGAAGTTGTGTGAGACCTATGTTTGATGCGAACTGTGGGGGAACATGTGAAACACTCGAATGTTGCTGCCCCCCCCCCCCCCCCAGAATGTCAGGCAGAAGGTCATGCTGGGGACACCCTTCTTGGTCATCTGGCTGGTGGGCTTTATTGCAGACCTGGACATCAGTTCCTGGCCCATCAAGGGCCTCATGTATGCAGCGGTGTGGATTGCAGTCCAGTTCCTTTCCAAGTATGTCACCGCCATCATTCTCTGCTCTCATACTGGTCTCCTAAGGCTATCTGGAACACTCTTATAAGGCTTCGTGTCATTTATTTGTGTGCTCATCAGCTGAACTGTAGTTCTTATGGGCATGCAACACACTGTTATAAATACTTGCTTTTCTCCTGCACCTCCAGGACTTTCTTTGACCACTCCATGCACAGCGCTCTGCCTCTTGGCATCTACCTGGCCACCAAGTTCTGGATGTACATCACATGGTTCTTCTGGTTCTGGAACGATATCCTTTTGGGTGATGAGTTTCCAACATGTGCACCCTGTGTCCTTCTCTGATGAATGCCAGCTAAGGGACATCGAGACCCGACATACATTTAATAATAGTAAGGTGTCACATCATTGTCAACTAAATTTGAAGCCACACAATTTAAACGTCAGACACCTGAATTATGGCCACTGTATGTTAGCATTTATTCATTAATCGCAGCGAGCAAATGGTGGCTTAGTTGCAGTTGTCATCAGTGACAACAGGAAATGATTGCAAAACATCAGACTTCCATTTGGTTAATTTAAAAGGATTACTGTTTTTTGGTCCTGGGCTGGCTGCCTGCCTGCTCCTGCCTGCTGCAATGAAAGCGAGTCCCACACAGTAAGCTTTTGTGTTGGTTCCATCAGATGAGCTGTGGTAATGCAGACCTCTACGCTGCATGTATCTTCTCATCTGTCTAAGGTGCGTCTAGTGCTGTAAGCAGCAGTGAAGTCAGCATACACACATTCCTGAACTGAGGTTATGTTTTCAGGTCTCCTGTGTGGAACACCGTCAACTGTGAAGAACTGCAGCCTCAGCTCTCTGTTTTTTGCTTTGTGTTTTTTGCTTTGTGTTTTTTGCTTTGTGTTTTTGCTTTGTGTTTTTGCTTTGTGTTTTGCTTTGCGTGGGAATGTTAAAGCAGTTTTCACCATTCTAATCAGCAGGCAGTGTGGCATTCTGTTATGTAATTCCAGCAGAACGTGTAAGTCTCTGCTGTAGAAACTGAAGAGATGTGAGACTTTTACCAGTCTTGCTCTGCTTCCCCCAGCTGCGTCTGCAGCCCTGATTCATGCTACGACTTCGGTATCACAGATTACACGAGCAGGAGGACAGTGCTGGGATTAGCTGGGGGGCTAGCCTGGGGGCTTCACTTCATAAGACTGCCACAGAAATCTCATGAGTTCCCCTAGAGGATTTTGGCGTGCCTTTTCTATGTTGCTGTGCAACGAGGTCCTTTGTTAAATTGGGAAGGTGTCCAAAGCTTTGCCTGTCAGTCTGCATCTCCTCCTTAACTCTTCCCACATCTCCCCCTGGTCACCGTCCACATGCCCTTCCTTATAACCAGCATCGGGCTGCTGTACAACTTTGGCAAGTCCTGGAAGTCGGACCCGGGCGTGATCCGAGCCTCTGAAGAACAGAAAAAGAAGGTAAGTTCCAGAAAAGAGTTCAGCGCCAGGGTCCAAGCTGAGGTTCACTGTTCAACTCCAAAACCCTGTGACTTCTTGAAAGATTTCAAAGTCTAGATGTCACATGTTTCCTGTTACCCCCCCACCGTGTGTCTTTGGCCAGAGTAACCATTGTGTGGGTCGGAGCTGCCTCTGATGTTATCGTTAAGGAGTATGGTACTTGCAGCCCGGTATTACTTTACCAAGTGCGATGTGATCTAGAGTATCGTGCATGTTGTCAAAATGAAAGTTGTTCTTTTAATAGATAAGGCTGGAAGGTGACACTTCAAATTTCTGTCATACTTTGGCATGAAAGGGCGAGGAATTCAGAGTGCCTGAAGTCTTGGCCTCATGTTTTTTTTTTTTTTTTTATTGCTTGTATAAATCTGTTGAAATTCATTTCTACTCCTCACTCTAAACTGTAAAATAAATTTTTTACACCACTATTTGGCAAATAACACTGTTTTTAAAAAGTCTATTTTGGCAGGGTGTCCTGACGGTCCTTTTTTGTGTCTAGACAATTGTTGAACTAGCAGAAACAGGCAGTCTGGATCTTACTGTTTTCTGCAGTACCTGTTTGGTAAGATGCTGATTTCATCAGTGCATGACAATACATAAATACCATTTATAAGTACTGATTTTCATTTTAATGTTAATTAAAACAGGCTACATTCTTTAGGCCAAGTTGCACATGTTTTTGGTATTGATATTGCGTTTGTGTTATTTGAAAGAAACTTGCTTTTAGTCTTAAGATAAGTGTCAAGCCAGTTTTAATGTTTTGCTGAGAATTTTGTCTTGCAGACCTACTCCCTCAGTGTTTTAATACCTAGCTGTGAATGTTTTTTCCCTGCAGATACGGAAGCCTGTGAGGTCCAAACATTGTGCTGTCTGTAACCGCTGCATCGCCAGATTCGATCATCACTGTCCCTGGGTGGGCAACTGTGTGGGTGAGTGCAGTGCCTGTAAACAGTGAGCACGGTTGCCTTTACTCAGTCCTCCACAGGGGTGCCTGAGCACAGCATCGCAGCTCTTCAGCTCCCTAAAGCTGTGTTCAGTGTCAGGCAACGCACCAGATAAACCAAGGATTTGTGAGGTTCATATTCCCCAAGTGCTTTCCTGGTGGTGGAGACAGTTATGGTGTCATTTTTACATCAGTACAACAGACTCTTCCTGCTGGCTTTCTGTGTGAGAAGCTTTGTACTTCGGATAACTTCATGACTGGAGCTGGTATCTATTAGAAAAAAAGGCTTTAGGGGAAGGAGAGCCTTCCCTTTGAGGCTGCTAGGACACAGACTTGAGCACAGCTGAAGTCGCACATTTCTCAGTGCTTTTTGTCTGGAATGGGTTGCCTGACTTCTGAATGCCTACATTATAGTAGTGGTGTGACCACCATGAGCAGCCTTAAGCCATGTGATGCTCTGAGCAAAGCAGCAGGCAGATAGAGATCACAGAGTCTGACTTTGTCATGTGCCACAAACAGGAAGTGGGAACCACCGCTACTTCATGGGGTATCTCTTCTTCCTGCTCTTCATGATCTGCTGGATGGTCTACGCCTGCATCTCCTGTACGTGAAGCACGTTTTACTCCCACTTCACTACAACGCATTGTCACATCCGCTGCCATATCCTGCCTTTTTGGATGGACTGTGCATAGAATAATTTTGATTGGTTGATTTATTACATTTTGCATTTACATTTAATTCATTTAGCAAACGCCTTTGTCCGAAGGGACTTGCAGTGAATGATAGTGCATGTCACAAACGAGGCCAAATGGTATCAGAGAATCTAACTAACAGTAAGTGCTGTTAAGTGCTGTTAGTGTCCTATCATCAAAGTGCACACAATTTGTTATTTAATATTCAGGGGTAGTGACAGTGGTTAATGATTAATTGCAGGTTTTTAATGTCATTTTTTGGTTTTTGATTTAAAAAGTTGTTTTGCTGTGCAGCTCAATATAAACTGCTTTCATGTGTGCTGAATTTTTTTTGTTTGTTTTCTCTGTCACTCTCAGACTGGAGGGTTCGCTGCTCCACCAGTTATGCTAAGGATGGCCTCTGGACCTACATCACGCAGATTGCCACCTGCTCTCCCTGGGTTTTCTGGATGTTCCTCAATAGCATCTTCCACTTCATGTGGGTGGTTGTGCTCATTGTATGCCAGACCTACCAGGTGAGCACCTGTCCATAGACCAGGTGCAGGTGGATGCCTCAAATACGTTCCCGTATTTATGGGTTTTGTTTGCAGCTATGTATGGGTGCCTCTGTGTTGTTATACGTCTTGGGTTGTGGGTTTGGCTTTTTTCCTTGGGTCCCTTTGTGTTTGGAGTTTGTGTTCCACCTGCACTTTTGTGGGTTTCCGTCTCTGGTTTCCTCCCTTGTCCACAGACATTCGTATGGTTCGGGTTTTGGTTGCCCAGCATTGCTGTTGCATCGTGTCAGAAAGACGATAACACGTGCACCTCTGCATTCTCCCCCAGATCGCATGCCTGGGCGTTACCACCAATGAGAGAATGAATGCCCGGAGATACAAGCACTTTAAAGTTACCACAACATCCATTGAGAGCCCATTCAAGTGAGTGTAAACATAGAGAGCTGGTGCCCCTTGATGGTCGTCATCAGATAATCTCTCAACTATGATGAAAAGACAAGTCACAAATGTCCTCTGTCCCTAGTAAAGTAATCGTTTTTTTTTTACTTGTAAATGAGTAAAATACTGTTTAAAACGCCCCTTGGCAAACCTTGAGCAACTCTAAACTCTACTCCTCTGGTCCTTGTCTTTGCAGCCACGGCTGTGTACGAAACCTCATAGACTTCTTTGAGTGTCGTTGCTGCGGCCTCTTCCGGCCTGTGGTTGTGGACTGGACCTCCCAGCTTACCATAGAGTATGACCAGACGTCCGGCTCGGGCTACCAGCTCGTCTAGCCAAAGTGTTCTGTGCTGTGGAGCGCCGCTGCTTACCTGGTTCACAGAGACTGCAGTCCGTCAGTACTGGCACACTGTTGGGTGGCAAAGTCGCCCACCTGCACCAACTCCACTAGGAGACGGACAACTGTTTGCTTGCCTGGTACAGGCTAACTCAGGCTGCCAGCTCATCATGGAGAGAGACTGGTGGAAGAGCTGGGGCAGGGGGGTGTGGCTGGGAGGGATGACTCCATAAATGCAGCC
>JABJVR010009259.1:0-10021 GCA_025773905.1 Chitala chitala
TGCTCTGGGATGGGCTCCAGGTTTCCCTGCAACCCTCACCAGGAATAAGCGGTTAAGATAATGGATGGATGGATGATTTTGAGGCTGATTTTGTACTGGTCTTAAAGTGGTTTGACAAGTTACATAAATGTAAAATAATTTTTTGCTAAATACTAGTGGAAAGTTCAGCAAGCGTGTCACCGTTGCATAATATCAGTTTTGCTACACTTGTGAACCCTTTGGAATATCTTCTGTAATCATTCATAAAATGTAGCATGATCCTCATTTAAGTCACCACATTAGTTTAATATTAAACTATATGAATTTTTTTGTTTAATCATTTACAGTCAAGCCTTGAAAATGTACTTGAATCCTTGTGTGTAAAAACAGGTGATAGATTCTTTAGCAACAATAACCTCCACCAAATACCGTATGTTTCCCAATTAACACCCCTGCTCTAATAGACGCGCCCTCACCTGATAATACAGTATGAGACATGGTAAAGTGCCCCCCTTCTACGCAATTAAAGCAGTGACAGAAATATGGTCAATGTGTAGAAGTGTGGATTTGCAGAGAATTTATGCCTCAAATAGGTGCACCCTGCCTGTAAAACGCTCCGGCGCGTTAATTAGAATAAATACAGTATTTCTTGTGGTTGCTGATCAGATGTCCACAATGGCAAGAAGGAATTTTAGACTTTTTCTTACCATACTGTTTGTTCATCAGTATTTTTCGTACTTTGTTTGAAGCCACCCTGCTTCACAAACCGTTGGCATCAGCTGTATCCCTGGATCTTCTTTACATGACAGATCACATGAAGCTAATCTGAGTGTTACACTGATTGGCCACACCTGTGCCTCATTACCCTGTCAGGTATTTAAGTCGGTTCTACTGGTTTGTGCTCAGTTGGGAATTATCCCCTGGTATGGCTGTATGTTAGGTGAAAGGATTTCTGGGTTCTTTATGGTTAATAATCTTTGTGTGCTTCCTGTTCAAAGTACTGTTTTTATTTAAGAACTGGGCTCTTTGTGACTGCAGCCCTGTTTAATGGAGCAGGAATTGTGTGCTTTTTGTCAGACATCTCTCGCTCTTCACCCCCCCCAAACAAGCCTTTTATTTCTTGGACTCTGCCCTTGGGTCCTGTCTCCATTTGTGTAACCCTGGATTCCTGTCTAGAACCTCTGTCTACACTGGAAAATGCCTGCAGCTGTTGGATGCAGCCCTGCTGAACTGTGTCGCAGCTCACATTTCACGCTTTCATCACAATCACGCAAGATGATCATGCCCTTCACATTATATTGTCTGTGCTGAAAATGCACATTAACTGTGTCCACAGTAGCTTACAATGCCAGAACTTTGACTTCTCAGGTTCAGATCTGACTGTCAGTCCTGCCTACAAATCTCAAAATGTCTTGTATTGCAATGGTGTGTTGGTGTTTTAATTTCTGGTTTTGACAGTCTGAGTATGCATTATGTTCTGTTTAAGGTTTGTGCCTTAACATTATAATGCCTTTGTGGGTTAATTCAGGTAGTAGAATTATTTAAACAAACTTTAATTTTGTTATTCATATGACTGTGTGTAACAACCACGGTGTGTACCCTCTGTGTGTGTTTGTAGTGAATTTTATCAAAGCAGCCTGAGCCTGGCTGGGTAATTATGTAAGCCCCCTGGTTTTATTTTATTAAATTTATTTATTTTTTTGCGGATAAATTGCTGAACTTTACTAGCTGTTGAGCAGTCCTTACCCAGTTATGGTTAAGCCGCCGCATGTGCTCAGCATGACGCTCGCAACCTGTTTCTGTGACACAGTGTATCTACGGCAAGCCAGGAGAGCCACTCTTCGTGACCAGTGCTTACGCAGCTGTCCTCCATCACAACCAGAGCCCTGAGTTTTATGATGAGGTGAGTTTATTCACAGAGTTGATTGCCTTCCTTGTCACCTTATGTGTCAGTTCAGCTCTTTAGCGTCACACTGATCTGTCTGTCATTTATTCAGACAGTACATGAACCCTACAGTTATAAACTGTAGTTTGAATCATTGTGTAATCTCCCAGATAACCTGAGGAACATCTTTATGTGACACGCTATGTCACTAATGGCTGAACTGCCTGGCCATAAGCTCTCTCCCCTGGTCTGTGCTGGACTGTGTGAGCACAGCTCCTCACACACTCAGTCAGGGGCTGGTCTGTGCTGGACTGTGTGAGCACAGCTCCTCACACACTCAGACAGGGGCTGGTCTGTGCTGGACTGTGTGAGCACAGCTCCTCACACACTCAGACAGGGGCTGGTCTGTGCTGGACATGTGAGCACAGCTCCTCGCACACTCAGACAGGGGCTGGACTGTGTGAGCACAGCTCCTCACACAATCAGACAGGCTGGTCTGTGCTGGACTGTGTGAGCACAGCTCCTCACACACTCAGACCCAAGGATGTCTGCCTCAGTAAAAGTCCGAGCCCACATTCAAAATCTTTGATGTTTTTGTTTAATGCTGTAAATTAACAAAGTTTTAAGATTATGGAAATGTTTAAAACAAAGCTTACGTAAAATGAAGAAATATTTAAGCTTCTGCACTATTATTTTTATTTTATTTTTTTATTCAAGATCCCCATTAGCACAAACAGCTATTCTTCCTGGGGTATTTGAAGTCACACTACAGTTATACCATCTTGCACACAATGCATTTACAAATAAACAAAAAACAATTTTTAGGTCACTGATATAATTTGCATGTAATCATATATCAGTAGCCATTTTATCAGTAGCCATTTTAACTCCTTTGGGAAAAAAAGGTGCTCCCTCCCACCCCCATGTTTATATGGTTATATTCTGTTTTATGTTCTTATCCATCCGCTTGAGGCACCTGTTCAGACGAGCTGGATTTTGGACACAACTTTACCATAGGTCATTACTGGAACCAGGCAAAGGCAGAATTATAGATTTCTAGATAGTGTCATCCTCTGACAATATCAAACATTTATGTCTCAGAGCCAATGTTATTCACAGTCAGGTTAGTTTCACATATTGAATTTGTATCTTTTACCTGTTGATGCCCCCTTGTGGATATATTTTGATATAACAGGTTAACACATTGAACATGCTTAAGAAGAAACAGCTTTTTATTACCATTGACTATACATACATGCATGTAACCCTTCCTCTCGGGGGGTACACTGGACAACCACATACAGCCCCAGAGAGCTGATATATGAGTGCCCTGCTCAAGGACACAGCTGGTGGCCAGGCTGAGCTTCAAGCTGGGAGACGTCTGCACACCATTGTCATGTTCCACCCATTGAGCCACCCAGCCACTTTCTTTCTATGGCAGTAATCCTCCAAACTCAGGGAAAAGGTTGATTAATTTTTCAGATGGGAGACTTTCTTAAATAATTCCTTTTTTTTTACCTAATTGTCTTGTCTGGTAACATTGTGGAACCAATTTTAGTGTGAGTTCGTCTAAAACGTGCCCATATTTAACATTTCAGTTGTAATGTACTTTGAAATTTACTTTCTTTAAGAAAAAAAGAAAATGTGTACCCATTTTACATTACATGGGTTCAGACTGCTCACACATGCGGCCTTAAGCTTCATGATTAAATGACACCCTTTAGTACAGCTGTAAATAGTGCTAGAACCATGTATCCTTTTCATACTATTTTTAATGTAGTTTAGAAACTGCATTGTTACTGTGTTATGTTGTATAAAGAGGTTTGACTGTGTGTGAGATTTTCTATATCATCTTTAGAAGTAAATGTTTACTGTGCACTGGTTCATAACTGTGGGCTGGTTACTGCAGGTGAAGGTCGAACTGCCCATCCACCTACATGGGAAGCATCACATCCTCTTCACCTTCTATCACATTAGCTGTGAAGTGAGCAACAAAACCAGCACCAAGAAGAAGGACGTAGTAGAATCTGTGGGTAAGGCAGTGGTCACTCGTACTGTTGATGTTCGAATTGATACTTAAGACAGTGGTCAATTTAATTTGGCTAAATTGGCGGAAACAAAAACTGACATGCACCGAGGCTCTCCGGGTGTGTGGCTGGGCCCACTGAGCTCGGAGCACTGTAAAAGAAGACTGTAGTGCCAACATTTATTTGTCCTATGATAAGAAGGCAAACATTCTGGGCTCTTGTTCAACATTTTGGAGTGTATAAACTGTCAGCTCTGTTAAGTATACCGGTGCTTCACCTTTAAGCCTTTGAGGTTTTAAAATGAAGGTGTTTTCAATTTTATTTTTATTATTTGTATTATTGTCTTTGATGTTAATATTGAATGTTTATATATGTTGCTATATTTGTAGTTGTACTTGTAATTGTTCTGCAGTTTGTCTGTAACTTTGTGTTGCTACCTATCTTGGCCAGGGCACTCTTGAAAAAGAGATTTTTAATCTCAATGAGGTTTTCCTGGTGAAACAAAGGTTAATAATAATGTAATGTCGGTGCCACGACCAATGGTCGGCAGCCGGGAAGGGCCATTATGCACCTTCCTGGCAATCCTTGTAATATAGTTATGTTCCACCCTGAGTGTGTTTGAGCGTATGAATGTAGACCTTTTGCCCCAAATGTCCGGTGTGAGTGTGTGTGCGGGTGAATATTGCATTGCGATCTTCCCAACTGTCCTTGTTAGGACATGTTAAAAAAAGGTTTGGCTTTCGCACTTCCGTCTCCGCGTCATGGCTAGCCACCACCGCGACAATAATAATAATAATAATTAATAAAGAATCTTAGACAATATACTCATTAAAGAACTTTGAAATTGGTCTCATACTTAAAAGGAAGCCAGTGGAGTGAAGAATATGGGATTTTTATGAGCATACTTTCTACTCCAAAATACACGTAATTAAGTTTTGTTGTGTTAAAAGCTAGAATATCTGAATTTCCCTTTTGCCTCTCAGTAGACATTAGTTGTTTTGTACTATTTAATAAATTTAACTTGCTGTTATGGGTGGCCTGGAGCCTCTCCCAGGCAGCACATTGTGCAAGGCAGGGGACCCTTGGACAGGCTGCGAACCCATGTCAGTAGTGCAATGCATGTGTAAATTTTTAAATCTTACTACTTGTGCTTTCCTTTGAATTTAATTGAATTAAATTTAAGGATTTTACAAATGAAAATAATAATAAACAGCCCAGATATATATTGCATTGAATTGATTTGAAATGAGGGTTCTTCTCCTTCCACAGTGGGGTATTCCTGGGTTCCCCTGCTGAAAGACAGCCGCGTACAGTCCTCAGAGATCCAGCTTCCTGTGTCTGCCAACCTGCCTGCTGGCTACCTGAGTGACAAAAACCAGGATAACCGAAAGGTTTGTCTCTAATTTTTATCTAATTGTTGTGTGGTTCTGCATAATTCATATGAAATTGTAGTTCCGCTTGGTACAGCTTCACAGAGTTCACGACCCTGTTCTCCATTCTGTTACCTAACACAACTTGTGAATTGATTTTTCCACTCCACATCTGTATACTGCCCATTAAACGGGACATCTTGGTACCTTTGCAATATGTTGGTTGTTTAGTGATGTTCTGTAGAGTTTATTTTTATTGCCCATTAGTCATCAACATTCATTACCAAAATTTATGTTTACTTTCCTCCATACTTAAAACAATTATTTTTTTTCCAGTCTACCCCTGACATCAAATGGGTGGAAAATGCTAAACCGTTATTTAAAATGAGGACCTATGTGTCATCAACCATATACAGTCAGGTAACGATATCCCTGTATATATCTGTGCAATTATGTATCAATTAGCTCGTTACTATCACTGGAATGAAAAATGCACAATGCATGTTCACTTAGGTTGTTGTAAATTTCAGATCTTCAACATATTGTTAATTTACAGGAAAAAAAAAATATTCATAAGCTGTGTTCCATATAAGTAATTACCTTTGCTTGAAATGTGTCTGATAGCTGACATTACAGGTTACAGAATCTTGTTTTCAATCTAAAAAGCTATTCTATTGTGATGAGTAAGGTATTAAAAGGCAAAATGGTTATATAGCTTTATAAAGTGCTATAGGGGCACAGGTCTAGGGCTTGAAAGAAATCTTGACAAAATTAATTATCTTATGAATTCATTATGGTTAAAGTAGGCACTAGGGGAGGCAGTCTAATCTCAGGGCTCAGAGGATGCAGCTGAGATGCTCAGAGACAGATGCCTTAGTGTCATGTCTTCACACCTGCTTGTGTAGGACCCACACCTGCATAGGTTCTTCCAGCACTGCCAGATGATGAAGTCTGGATCAGAAGACAGCCCTTTAGAGCTTGTTAAATATCTGAAGGTATGATATATTGTGTGTTTGTGGTTCCATTTGTATGAACGTGTGTGTGCCTGTATGTGTTTTTTGTTCCTGCATGACTTTCCTATGTATTGTGATGGTTTGTACTTTAAATTTGGATGATTTTTTTTTTTTGCCTCATTTGTTGTTAATTGAAATTAAATTTTCCACCCTTGTTTCATTTTTTTGTCTGCATGTTTCATGACTTCCCATGTTTCTCTGTTGCCAGTTAATCAAAGGAAGCACCTGTTATTGAGCAAATAAGTTATTGTCTTGATAATGTCTCAGTTTTCTATTTTTGTAAAGATGTTCTGAAGGAGCTAAATATGAGTGAATATAAGTGTTGGGAGTTTGTGGTCCTGCTGATGCCTTTTGGATGATATAAGTGAGATTTGGTCTTGTATAAATCTGTTCATCTGTTCTGCCTTTCTCTCGTTCTCATTTCTTGTTTTCTTACGGTTTTTTTTTTTTTTCTTGCTCTAGTGCTTACATGCCATGGAAACCCATGTTATCATCAAGTTCCTTCCCACCATCTTAGTCCAGTTGTTTGAAGTTCTCACAACATCGTCCAAAGAAGCTCACGAGATTGCTGTCAACTCTACACGGTCAGACCACCGGGCCCTCTTGGTCCACAGCCATTTCATGAATGGAGATTTACAAATAAACAAAAGCAGAAGAGCATAAACAAAGACAACAGCCTTAAGTTTGTTCAAATAAACAGTCAGAGGGATTCATAATTACTGTATAAACTAAAAATACTTACCAGTTCAAGCAAAACCATTAAATAATGGAAGCTTTAATTTACTATTTAACCAACTAATTTTAATGTTTAAGATTCAAATTCCAGAGGGAACTGATATTTTGCTTCAAACAACTCTGACTGTAACTATCCTGTTAAACGGTAGCTGAGAACAGTGTTCTGTCTTTATAGTGTGATTATTCACATCGTTTCAAAATGCCATGAGGAAGGCCTGGAGCAGCACCTTCGCTCCTTTGTCAAGGTACAGTGTGATAATTTTATTCATAATTAGAGAGAGGGTTATTTTTATTGGTCTGATAGAGCTGTGATATTCATATTAGTGGGTTTTATATATGCAGATGGTAAGCTCTCTTTGTACCAGTATGTATCTTTGTATTTGACTGGTGCCTGGTATTTTCAGTATGTGTTCATGACCAATAAAGCTTCATCTGGGAGTTCTGGGACCACACACGAAGTCTTGGCCACTGCAGTGACTGCCATTCTGAAGCAGACTGCAGATTTCCTCACAATCAACAAACTTCTTAAGGTGGGGATCAAAGAAGGGCTACAGTGGTTGTACAGCGTTTAACCTGTTTCCAGGACCTGGTCTGCAGGCCTTACTAAAGTCCTGAAGTCACTAGTAAATTACAAGAGTGACTTCAGGAACTGTCTTGATTAGGATGTCTGCATATAAACTATTAACATTTTAACAATTTTAATATATTTTTAAGGTAAATTTGGGGGCATGCTGTCATTTATTTCACACATGATCAAATCGTTGTGTTTGCATGACATTTTATGGCTTCCTTACTAATAAATGTACTAAACTGTCTGGTGGCAGAACGTTAGGGTGGGATGTGGAATCTCTGGGTTTGAATTCTTCAGCTGTGTCCCTGAGCAAGACACTGCACGCTAGCTTCCTGGGCACCGAATAATTGCATTGCACTGCTCCCCCAGGGGATGGGTTAAATGCAGAGAATACATTTCCCTGTTGAAGGACTAATAAGATGTATTTGAGAATGACCATGTGGAAAAAAAAAAAAAAAAAAAATTGCTCACAGTTTTAAGCAGTAATGATAATGATGTACCCTGACTTTTTTTTGGTATCCCTGTCATGTATTTATTTGGCAGTTTGTGTGTTTTGTGTTGTTTAAATGTAGCTACAACATCTATTTTGATCATCAGATATTTATTATGATCTGAATGAAAATGAACTGTTTAAATGCAAGCATGGTCAGGACTTTTCACAAGCATGTAATTTAGAAAGTTTGGTTTAATTGTTTTTCTTTAATTTTTTTTCTTTAGGCTTTGGCAACTATCTGTCCTATACTGAATCATATTTAGTAGGTGGCTAGGGGTGCCCCCTCCCAACCCCCAATGGTTATCTGGTTATATTCTGTGCATGCTATAATGTTCACTTATACAGAATCAGTAGAAATTATGTTATGGATTTAATAGGCAGTTCAGTACAATACATATGGGGATTGTCTTAAACTGCTCACATCTTTTGAACAAAAAATGCGGCACCAAACAAAAATCTTATTTGCTTTGCGGTAAATGCGAAGCGACGGAAGCTCTGCATCACGATAAGATACTGTTATGTCGTTAAGTAAATCCGACTAGTGAAGAGAAACGTATTTTGTCTCGTACTTTAGTGTCCGCTAGAGGGCAGTAGTGTTTTACTTTTTCTTGATTTCTGTTGAAATAATTTTAAAGGGCGGGGGAGACAAAAGCAAGAAAGGTTTTTGGAATAAGTAATAACCTAATGTTTGTAACTATAGCTAATACATAAATATAAAATTATCAGTTGAGACAGAATGGATAAATTTCTGCAGGTTGATAAGATGAAGAGGACATACATGATTGCAAAGAAAAGTTCACACATGGCTGTCCAACAGATTGACCTTAGTACTCTATTAAGTTACAACTGACCTGACTACAGGAGGTCCTCGGGTTACGTCGGACCCTACTTATGGCGTTTCATGGTTACGGCACCATCTCCCATAAATTTATTAAGAAAGTTTTGTAATGTCATTCCGACGTACGGTGTTTGCGACGTTAAAACGAAGTGAAAGTCGATATAATTAAACGTTCGGAAAAGGGCGAAATGTTAATTTATTTTTTATTTTTACTGTTTCACTTCATTACTGTACTGTGTATGTGCTCCATGTGAGTGACGTGGGTGCTTATGTAGGTGGGTTCCGACTTACGGGGAAAATCACGTTACGTCGCGCTGTGGAAACGGATCTCCGACGTAAGTTGAGGACCTACTGTATAGTGATGACAGCTAACCAACAAGTGTGAAGATGACGTGCAGTTCTTCAACAGGCTAACTGACTAAAACAGAGGCATGTAATTGGTTTCCTTTATAATCGTTTGTATTTTATTTTTTAATAGTGTATTTAAAAACATTACTTTGAAAAGTGGTCCATATGCTTCCCCACACTAATAACGGGGTCCATGGGATAAAGAACATTAAGCCTTGTTGTAGAGAAATTTTCAGCATCATTTCAAGGCAGTCTCAAAAATACGTGCATGTGTATTGAATATAGCACACAGTTTCCATATTTATCCCATGCAATTACATACTGACAGCATTACTTTCCATCTATTAACCTCACCCACCTGGAAATATTTAGTGTCTATCAGAAAGTAATTTCTCTGGTAACCTAATTGTCTATCATGGGAAGTGATTCCAAGATGTTACCACATTTTTTTTATTTTTTTTTTTTTAAATCAAAATTAAGATTACCACTCACTAAATAAGATTTTGATATTCTGCATCTTTAATTTGTTTCATTTCTGTTTTTTCATGTAGGATGTCTGTTTTAATGTAAACTAATTTATGTTTTTTGATAAGTTAGTGTTAGTGGGAGATTACAGTTAAATATCTATCATAAATTTTTTTTTTTTAATTGAAGCATGTGCTGTGATGGGTAAATGTAACTTTTACCCGCTCAGATGGTGCCCAGGCGGGCACCGGGTAACCACATGTAGGAGGAGAGAGTTTAGAGAGGGGTTAGCAAGTA
>JABJVR010009260.1:0-10020 GCA_025773905.1 Chitala chitala
AGAAAACCCACCAAGCACAGGGAGAACATGCAAACTCCACGCACACAGACCCAAGGCAGGAATTGAGCCCCAGGCCTAGAGGGGCGCAGCGACAGTGCTAACCACCACGCCACTGTGCTGCCCTATAAATAAATACATTAAGTAATAAATAATAATAGTAATAATAATAATAATTAATTACTAGTGTACCCCCTTGGGTGAAGCTTTGCCTGAGGGACACCAAAGGCCAATGAGAGTGGCTTCAGGACCAGGAGCAAAGGAGGACTATATTGTGTTTTTTTGCATTTATAGTGCTAATTACATTCATAGTCTCAATAAGTACCTGTTTATTCTGTAATGTTAGCATGCCAAACATGAGGAATCCCAGGAGTTTTTTTGGAAAAAAAAAATTCTCTCGAAATTAATACTAATAATAGTACTGCACATGAGGTTTTTTTCTCTATACTATGGAGTTTTTTGTTCCTCTCCTCTGCTGATATCTGGCTTCATTTGTATTCATTCCATTTGTATTATTATTATTATTATTATTATTATTCATGCAATGCCACAGTTTAATATGTTGCACTGCTTGTGATTTTGGTGTAACTGAAGATGTAGCCAAGAATTGTCCATGTATTGTGGTAAAACCTGTGCTGTTCCAAGTAGCGCTGTTCGTTGTAAGTCCAAAGTGTCATCCTGTCCTATTTGCAGGTTTCCTTAGATGTTTCCTTAGACCTTTGAGGATCATTGCTACAACATCCAAAACAACTAAGGCTGCTCTGGTCTGTTTTTTTCCACAATCTTCCAAATTCACTGCAAAGATCCCATTTTCATCAATTCTGCTTTCACCTGGTATTATTATTATTATTATTATTATTATAAAACAATTACTAATCAGTTGGAATTTTTAGCCAAAATGTATGCAGGTTTAATCATGTATATAGTTTTATCTAAGTACTTTATTTTTTGTGGTGACAAAAAAAGGTGATACATTACACTAATTAAATTTGTATTCAACCTGCAAGAAAGGGCAGCTCAGAGGAGAGCTGCAGGAAACCATGGCATTTGAGGAGGGAAATGCATTCTGAGGCAGCCTGAAAAGCAGGGGGACGTTCATTATGACTAAATGATAACCTGCTAATATCACCTCACCATGTCTGCTTTTCATGTCTGTTAAATGTATTATTTAGTGTCATTTTAAAATGGTCTCCTCCATTATAATATAATACAAATTATGCATTGGTGGTATTTTTTTTAATTAAAAGTGTAATTAAAGAATAATTTAAAGCTATTAGAAATAAGATTGGAAACAAATGACTGTGAATGCCAAAGTCCCAACAAAGAAAACTGCGTTTTTAACAGAGGTCACATTCAAAATTTACAAAGGGATTAAAACTATAATTGCTACATTACTGTATGTTTAAAGAATTCACAAACAGAATTAATTCATATATACATACATTTTGAAAGCATATGAAAAAAGTAACTGTTACATGTAGTGAGCTTAATAGGTGACATTTTAAATTTGTTACATAGTGAATATATGAGGACAAGTTTAAAATAGAAATTATTGACAGTGAAACAAATGAAGCTCAGTGAGTGGTTGCCTGACAGTATGAGTACTGATGTAAACTGGGGGGCTGAACTGTGGGTGTGGACAATCCAGCAGGATGATGTATGCAGGCTAGAGAAGAACTGAACACACCGATTTAGCAGGTGACAGCCAGCATGGTCCAGGTGGAGGGCAGATCAACTTTGCAGGTTTCCTTACAGCATGTGTGTATACACACACACACACACACACACACACACACACACACACACACACACACACCTTGGATCCTTGGATTGCAAGTGACTTGCTTTACAAGTGCTTTGCAAGACGAGGAAAAATTTGTCATATAGTTTAACTTGGTTAAGAAGCTATGTCTTGCAAGACAAGCATTTTCATATCAAGTAAAGGTTTTTTATATCATATCATACTTCTAATGAGATTAGGGATGTGTGCAAAATGTGGGAAACAGTGCAAAATTTAGTAGAAAAGCACCACCCGAATAAGGCTGTAGCAGTGCGAACGACGAATCAGTTTAACGACAATGCAATGTCACATTTCTGCGAAATCCTCACTCGAAGGCAAAAGCAAGTGTCATTGGAGAAGTTCATGTTAAATACAAACAAAATGAATGACATTCCAGTGAAACAAAGATGACAGTTAATCCAAAAAGCACAAATTAAGTGAAATCAGTGGTGTTACTCAGTCATTCAAGAGAAAGAACTCCCGAGATTCTCCTTCCAAGCAATAACCCTCCTCCTCCTCTCCTCCCTCTCGTCTCCCTCACGCCAGCCACAACTCTTTTCAAAGGTAAAAATATAACAAATTAACCTGCACTTTACTTTATATTGTGTATTAATCATTGTTATTTGTTTCAGATATTAGGGACAATAATTTGTACATAAAATACTATTAAAATTATTTTGATATGAATATTTTTGGGTGTGTGGAACGGATCATCCAACTTTACATTACCATATGGGAAAATTGGGTGTGCTATACGAGTTTATTGGATTATGAGCACTTTCCCGAAATGAATTATGCTCGTTGTTCTGCTGTATGTGTATTCAGAGCAAGACATTTTTTTACTGTCAAAATAGTAAAAATATTATAATAAAAACTGCGTTAATGCACGATAAAATAATTGTCAGCGCTAATTAATTAATGAGTTAATGTGATAATAATGCGTTAACTTGCCCAGCACTAATATATATATATATTTATATGTGTGTGTGTGTTACGTGCCTATGTGAAAAGCAGACATTCTATTGAATGCCTAGGAAATCTATAGTGTGTGAAATTTCAAAAGCAGAAAATGTCTGTTAGAGACCGACCGAAACTGGTAAATGATGTCTTTCGGCATCATTTCTGTTTCAGCTGAAAACAATAAGTTAACTTTCGGTTTTCTTTCAGTTTCGGCCGAAATTGATACAGACTTTCGGTCGTCAACCGAATGTCTATTTTTTGAATGTTACAGTAGTGCTGTTTGTCACTCCGACTCTGACTGTGGGCCGGCAGTCAGCACTGGGCAGTCCAAAGGATATTCATTCACTCATTGACATCCTGCTTTAGTTTATATGTGTGTTGTTACTGAGACTCGTCTGACAATATTGATACTGAGCTTAAGCCTGTTGGCGTAATTACAGCAGTAGCTTACATATAAGCAAAGCTTGTCTGTTATTTAATAGTTTTATAGCGAATTGGTGAGAATTAACCAATTAAAATACTTGTCTGCACCGCCGACTAGCGTGGCCAGTAAACAGCTGTTTAGTGCAGCAGGACAGTTGTATGCTGACCAGCGTAGCTAATTTCTGGGCAAGAATGCAGAAAAACTGTTGTTTCTTAACTACAATATTCATTTGTTTGGATTAATTTACTAATTAACAGTATTGGTGTTCATAAATTGTTGAGTATTGATGTTCATAAATTGTTAACACCTTTTTTAACACCTTTTTTATTTTTTACTGGCGTGGCTCACAGAAGTGAACATAGAGTTCAATATTGTGAGTAATGTTTTTCTACTTGGGTGAAAGTTCTTTCAATGTTCTGTCACATTCGCCATGGCCAAAAGAGCCTCGTGAAGTACATTAAACAGCTGAAAGCCAGTGAAGTAAAACTGGATAACACTGATGCCTTCTCTAACAGGATAAATGAACTTACTTTTATTTTCTACAACCATCACATCACAGCAATTCAGCAGTCAGTCATCCTGTGGTTCCTTCTGTAGTAGTCATCTTGGCCTTTTTTACATGGCTTTTGGCAAATGGTTTCAATTAGAAAAACACAACTATTAGCAGCATTGGCTCGCACTGTAGGTAGTTTTTTGGAGAATCGTCATGGCATGTCAACATGCCATGATTCTTGCCTGGACTCTACACCTTGCTCTGCCATTGTCATTCAACACAGTATGGGTTAGCATCTGCTGCGCAAATTGAAACTCACATGTTTTGTCATTGCTGACTAAAGACTGAAGTGCAAATGGTGGAAGTACTCAATATTATCTGGTTGAGACAAGTGTCGAAAATCATTTAGAAGAAGAAGAAGAAGAATATGAATATGAATATGAATAGGATTAAACATCAGACTAAATTAATACAGTTATCTCAATATGAGTTTAATACCATAGTATATTAAGGACAAAAAAATACAAATGAAATTCAGATTGTATTAATGTTTACAGCAGCCTCCATCCCTGAGTAATTTCTGTTTACAAAGGTTCTGTGCCGAATGCCGTTAAAGTTCGATTTGTAAACTAAGCTGTAGCCACTGGGCTTATGGTAATAATTGAAATAGTGGGTTACTCAGTGCTATAATACATGGTCGCTTTTGCCCTGAAGTAAGGGATATGAGAATTCAGCAGTGGGGAGGGCTACATTGTGTGTGAAAAGAGGCTGCAGGAACTCTCTTTTAAAACTGTATTCTTTTTATTGCCTCGGTTCATTGGAGTTCATCTTCTGTTACCTCAGGGGAGAATGACATTACCTGCATCCCCCTTCCCACTGTAATGACATCGCTCACATGACCTACTGGTGTGAGTGTGGAGCACGGCGTCGGCGCTTGCGTGTTACACTAAACAATCTTTTGAACACCTCATAATTTTCATCTGGGTTTATTTTTTTAAGCATGTCTTCTCAACAAAAATAAAAACATTATGTTTTGGTTGCAACTGATATGCTGATGTCAGTATAGCATCCAGAAAGCACTTATCATCGAGCAGTGAAAGACAGAGTGCAGTGAAGAGCATGGAGGTCACTGGCTGCCCGCTGCATTTCACGGAAAATCGGCTTTTTCTATGCAGCCAAGCAAAAGTAATAATGGAACAGAAACAAACAGCACATCTTATACACTTGACAGGTTGACAGGTTTTGTAATAAAAAAAAATCAGTTAATGTCTTCAAATGTCTTTCCTTCTAAGTTAATAAATGTGAGCATATACAAACATAGAAACTAACAAAAGGATCAAGTATTAATCAGTGGTTGCACATGTAGCGTACAATTCTATTTCAACAATTTATTACAGTAAAACTGAAAGCTTCTGCCATGTCAATGGTTTAAAAAGGGTTAAAAATGGTAGGACATGGTTGTTTGGTTTGTCTGTCTACAGCTCCGACTTTCAAAGGAGCTTTGAATGAAAGCTCGGCTACTCTGCCTAAACTAAGACTGAAAAGGATCTCAAGGTATTTAAAAGAAATTGACTGAATAGACATCATTAAGTTTAACTAATATGCAGGACTTCAGTAGCCTAAGGCATGAAATATATTTTACAGATGTAAATGCCCAATGCTGAGAGCAGATTTACAGTCAGAAGCTTGCAAAAGTTAAAAAAAATAAATAAATAAATAAGTAAAATTGTTTCCAAAGAGCACATTACAGTAGTAACTTAACTGACAGGGAAAGGTTCTGTGAATTTATAATACTCAAACATGATGCATGTTACTTTGTGTAGTTTTATTATGCATAATTGCATAATAAAATTGATACAGAGACATGGTTTATCATTGTTCCTAATAGGAAGAGGACTGTGATAATTCTGACACAAAAGGTGGAATGGCTAGACATACTTCAATTTAAAGTCTGTGAGTGCAAGACAGAACTGTTTGTTTACGAATGGGTAATAAACAGACTTTTCTTTTTTTTTTACATAATCAGCCAGTCTATCAGACTGATATAGGTTGAGGTGGGGTGAGGGGAGGGCAAGTATAATTCATGAATTTTCACATTTGTGAACATATTCCACCCCTAACCTTCATCATTGTGAATATATGACTGTATTTACATAGTCTTCATTTGACAGCTCCAGATTCCAAATAGCTCTTAGTTTGTAAACTTTGTATCCACTTTATAATAAAATGGCATTCTTATCTTGATCTCATCTGCAGTAGCCTATGTTCTGTCAAAATTAGCTCTGGATCCCTTTAGCCAAAAAATTTCCCGCAAATGCTTTGGCAGCTTTTACCATATGGAAAGACACACGGACAGAACTACACAAAGTAACTATATAAGCAATACTGGCAAATAGAAAAAATAATGATTTACACAGAGTAGCATAAACAGTAAAAGATCTAGTTACTTACGTCATTTCCAGTTCTGGCACTTTAGACATACCACATATGTCCCATAGGAAATGCAGAAGCCTTTGATAAGGGTTATGACCGTCATTGTTATAACTCTTTTTCTCCATAACTGCTTAAAAGACCTCCCGAAAAGCACTTTTGCTGCTAGCCATAAAAGTAATGACAGCACACATAAAACTTATAACAGTCATACATCATTAAAAAGTGTTACAAAATATGCTGTGGGGTTGCCGTGTTACCATATGTGACTGTGTACAGTACTTGTGACTTATGACAAAACTGACTTGTGACCAGACTGCTGGAATTGAATGCAGTTTTAAACTGAGGCCTTATGTATTAATATTAAGAAAAAATAGGTAAAACTATAAATGGTGTACATCTTGTTAAAGTATTAAATGAAAAACAGTAATAGTATTCATGTTGGCACAGAACTGATGGACTGTATTTCTTCCTTAAGGCTCACGTGGAACTGCCAGCATCTGGTTTCAATGTAACTGAATTTACCTCCCAGTGCTTTGGGCAACACCTGAGCATTCTTGATCCAATTTTACATGGTAAAGAGACTCTGCCAAAAAAAAAAAAAACACCACTCTAATGCAAAGTGTTGGCCAAGCAGAATGAAGGAACATGGAATTAGTGCACAGAGATACCTGGCTGCCATTTGGGAAAAATAATTAAAGACAAGAGGAGAACACCTTCAATGTGTAGGGGTCAGCCCTCAAAGGAAAGTGTGACATGGGGGGGTCCCATTGCACATGGCAAGAAAGATTAAAGCTCAGAAGAAGCATGCTCATCTAAGTCAGGTACAGTTAGAGTATAGGGGTGGCTATATTTTAATTGGAAATCTCAGTATGTGAAGTGCAACCATGGCACAGCTGCCATTCTTAATTCCTGTGTTCTGGCTAAAATAGAGAAAAAAAAATCATGACTCACAGTGGAGCAGGGTATTGCCATCCTACAGCCTTCTGCAAAGCATGCAATTAGGATAAAAGCAGATGAAAGGAACACACTATATGCTGTGCACATGGCAATGTCACTACTCTTTATAGCTTTCTTTTTCTGTTGCTTTTGTTGTTCAATTTTTGATACCCATTGTTTTGCTGAACAGGGCCCCTAGGAGTGCTTTGTAAGTATAGCTATAGAAGTCACTGGCAGTAGATTGTTTTAAATATCTCACACAATCTGTTTCAGATCAAAAACAACTCAGTGCTATAAGTTCAAATGGTATTTTTTTAAACATACCATCATATTGACAAAAAGAATGTGCATCAGCAGTACTTAGGGCACACAGCATTTCTAGTCTGCTGGCCATTCAAAAAAGAAAAAAAAAATACTTTGGCACCACTGGAGAGGCTTTTCAATTATAATTGTGTTCATATAACATCTGAGCTAAAAATATGACAGATGGGCATTTAGTAGACAGTGAAATTTGTATCATAAAGAGACAACGATAAGACTGTGTGTGTGTGTGTGTGTGTGTGTGTGTGTGTGTGTGTGTGTGTGTGAGATAGATAGATAGATAGAAACACTTTTTATTAATCTGCTTCTCCTTACATGTTTTTTATTGTATTTATTTCTTTATTTATTTCTTTATCTACGGAATAGTAAGGGCATTTGCTTCATTGTACTTTGAGGCCATTCCCGAAAATGTGAAGCACAGTTACTTTAGGACTGGCCTCCCTCTAATGATTTCAGGGTGTCATTCAACACCAGCGGTCATGTTCTATAGCCTAAAATAACTATTGTATTGCCTTGATATTGTAATTTTATATCACATTATATCTGGTTATCATTGTATTAATTAACCTGGTTGCATAATGTGCTGTAATTTGAGATAGGACCCAGATTTATGAGAAAAGGAATGAGCATGAAACAGCTGAGAAAAGTAAAGCAGCTCCCGTTCTGGATCCTGCTCCCTCAGCAGTCCTTATGCCCTTACACAGTGCCCTGAGCTTCACAGAGGTGCTTGCAGACAGATTTTTTTAAATACCATTGCAGGTTAGAAAACTGAAAATATCAACAAGAAAAATAGCTGAAAATGTGCACATTACTTAACCGCCTTTCCATGAAAATGACACTGCCTCATGTCTGACTGTATTCTAGCTTGTATTCTTAGCTGTTTGTAATTGTCACTTTGTATTTAAGTCATGTGTGTCAGCTACAATGTGCTTCATTCCATCCACCTACCTTGACTTTTTTTCCGTAATATCTCTTGTACATACTGAACACAACAATCCTTATGTCACCTGAAATATCTACATTAAGCTTTTCAAAAGGGAGAGTGTTAACACAACTATGGATGAGGGAGGAGAATATGGGATGCATCTTAAAAGTTAAAAAGACATTCGACACACTTCAACTCCTATGCTGGCAGGGGGTGGGCATTTAAACCAAACCCTCCCAGAAGACGTTTATTTTCTTAGATTGAAAATATCAAACATATTATACTGCGTCAAACAGTTTTTTTTTTCTTACTTATACTTCTCTCAGTTGTAATGCCTGTACTAGGCAATGATACAAGTGTTTTCTGCTTTTCGAGGATGTGATGCCTGTCTTTTCTCACTGTGTGCTGTTTCATGGCACTAAGGCGCATTAAAAAACGGATGAATAAATAACAGTTCTGTTTTCTAAGAAAAACACTGAAATGTAGCTTGTTAAATCAGAATTTAACACAGTAGGCATTCGTTTTTCAAATCAAGATAATTAAGAGATCACTGGTATGTAGGAAAATAAATAAATAATACACAGAATAATAAAGTATTTCTAAAAGAAATAAAGTTGAAACCCATAAAAAAAGAACTGAAGACCAAACCACAGGCAACAGTGGTAATGGAGCAGCAGCAGCAGTGATGTTAAAAAATAACCAGAGCCTCCCCTGTAGAGCAGGCCTTTTCAGTCTTTATCTTTTTCAGGTACTGCAGTAGCAACAGGGAGGTACTCAGGTGCATTTTGGACATTCCACAATGAATAGCATTAGTCTACCACAGCAATAATAATAATAATAATAATAATAATAATAATAATGATAGATAGATAGATAGATAGAACAAGTCTGGACAAATCAGGATATATAGCACAAATCAGATTAAATGATTTTACGAAAATGGAGATGAGAGATGAACTGTTACCATAAACCAGGACACCAATTGACAAGCCATGAAAACACTTGATAACTTACTATGAAACATGGCATGAGGTTTACACAAATATAGAGGTTACTAATGAGTTTCTAAACCATCTTCTATATAGCTCAAACACCAAAGAAGCTATGATGTTTGAGGGCATAGACAGATTATACAATATGACAATCACAAATCAAATAAAAGATATATCTGCACTGCTGTATAGAAACTGATACCATTTCTTCAATAGCCTGTGTATATTTAGAAGTGCAGAACCACATGAAATACATTTTCTTACTCCTGGGATGTCTGAAACAGACCCTTAGGGAAGATTAAGATAAGTGTGAACTAATGTTCTGTAACAGTTTATCGTCGTATTTCACTCTTAAACACAAACAACATCATGAGAGACTCCAAGTACAATTTTGTGCATTTTATATAATAAATAGGACTTTATGTGGTTTTAATATTTAACAAAATTTTGCTGCACCAAAAGTATGAAAATTTGCAGACATTTTAGACCTTCGTAAATCATTATGACATTGGCACATGTGAAGAGAAACCATGCTAAATACGTGTGAAGCTCCTGAAAGTGTCATCCTATTTTACATTTCAAGGTTTTTGCTACTATTTAATTTCTAATTTCTAACCCAAATCAATGATATTATTCTCAGTGCTTAGTATTTATACTGAGTGATTATGCTTTTCTGCACATTATTCATTTTATATAATCTGTCCAACCACTTTGCATTGTTCACTATTTGTATCACGTAAAATAATATATATATATATA
>JABJVR010009261.1:0-10020 GCA_025773905.1 Chitala chitala
TATATATAAAAATAATTTTTTTTTCCTACATTTGAAAAAGGGAAAAACGTGGTTTGATCTTTTTCATAATATGGCATGTTAACTGAAAACATAAAACAAATCGCAAAAATTTCACATACTAGGAGAATATTGTTGCAGACTCTCAAAAACTGGAATCACGGCAAATTTTTACGTTTGTCACCCACGGATTGGTTTGTCAGAGTTTTATTATGGAGTTATACTTAATATACTAACAGTACTTCTTTTGCTTCCGAGAAAACAGTTTAATTTAAAAATGAACTGCGCAAAGGAAGGACTGTAAAATACAACCGCAGCCTCGGTAAAACTGTGTGCCTCCGGGTTTGGCAGAGAACTGAATAGATTTAAAAAATTCTACTACTCACCGTCCATGTTGCGAGAACACCCTTGTCACGGGTTTTTATTTGAATGAAAAGTATTAACTGAGAGGAAAGAGATGATGTTATTGATTTTAAAACGAGCGACTCTGACACCGCCTGGGAATTCCCCACTCCGCCTTATGGGCGTGATCATATGAGGAGGCGGAATAAACTTGTGGTAATTTAAAATATGAAATCGGTGTACATAAACTAACATTAAACTTTTCAAGTTTTCAGGAAAAAAAAGGAATTAAAAAAAATTTCGTAGAGCCGTCGAATGAGTTGAGCCAACGACTTATTTCTCGACAGGCTCCAGTACGTTCGCGTTTTACTTGAGCAGTGAATTCTGAACTGTACAAGACTAGTCTTACAAGCAATCGGTGTGTAAAGTATTACATGGGTGAAACATGTACAAAATTATTAGATTATTATGTTGTGAATACATGTACTCAAGGGAGAAATTAAAACGGCCCACATTACCCAGTAAATGTGTTTCAGGTTTATCTGACCTAAGGTTGTAGCAGTATTATATAAAACAACTTTTATAAGTGTTTAAGCGTTAATACATGGAAACGTAATTCCTGAATTTAGTATACGCGAGAGAAAAACGCTCTTTTACTTATGCATATCATTTTGACCATAATACGTTTTGATTTGTAATAATCTTGAAGTTGTTATTGAAATACACGTGAAAATTCTTTTGAGGAAAATGCAAAATTAAAAAGTAACGAAGAGTTGTGACAGTTCAAGAGTCACCGAAATAACCAGTAATAGCATCCATTATCCAACCTTTTATCCAGTTCAGGGTCGCCGGCGACCTGGAGCCACTTCCAAGCATCACAGGGCACAAGGCAGGGGACACCTACCTTGCACAGGACTCTAACTATTAAACTATAAAATGAAAGGAGGATTTTTGGATATCTTTTTTTCCCCCCAAAATGTGTACTTATTTATTCTCTGTCTAATCTAGGTAGCATACTTCAATTAATTTGTAGCGTTAATTTAATAAATTTGGAAATACATCAAATTCTTGTTTTATTTACATGGTTACTGCTTTAATTTCTTGGGTAATCCCCACGACGCCTACAGAGGGCATAGCTGGGAATCTCCCAGGCGCGACGCGAACAAACAACCTGTCTATATCGCCTGTTCATGTTACTTCATCACAACAACAACATAATATTTCAGGTTAAACACACTTCGTGAAGTGTAGCTATCTTATAGTGGTATAGTGTTTATTTGGGTGGCAACTTGGTGTTACTCTTCAGAAAGGATGTTAATTTCCTTAGACACTTTGGAACGTTTGATTTTTCACAGCACGATAGTGCAGTATTTTATTTCCCCAGTTACTGCTTTAAACACACAGCATCCTAAACAGTGGTTTACAAAACTACATAGGTTAGGGTAGTGAGATGCTCTGGGTGTTTGCATTGTGGCCATGCCTTTAACTTTGTAAATCGTAGATGCTGTAGTTTGGCCACAGTCCACTATAAGACTTAACATTTTCTATATGCATCATCTAACAAAAAATATTTATACCTGAGATTTTCAAGATCACCCAGTTCATAATATTATGCATATACGTACTTGCGGTGTCAGGGGCAGAAATCTCATTTCACAATTTGGGGGGACAATAAACGGAAACATTTCCTAAGAGCAATTGCTGAGGGGGGACACAAATGACATACTCTGGTTTACAGTGACATAGTGGGGAGGACAACCATTCAGAAGTGGGGGACATGTTCCCCTGTCCCTTCATGGAATTCCCACCTATGGAATATGTGCAGTGCCCAAGTACTATGTGCAGTGTGTACAAGAAATTCACATATGGCCAGTGACCTCTTGGTGTATGTTGTTGCTGTTAATTCTCCACCATACTACCAGTATCCTCAAGGCAGGATTGTCTCAAAAGTGTCAGGCCCCATTTTCCAACCGTGAAAAATATCATTACACAAATAGCTAAAATACTCCTCTCTGCTCATGGTTTCCCATTGTTGGCTGTCGGCAGGACCTCACGTTACGTTTCAGACCTGGGTACTGGTGCACTTGGCCACATCAAAGGCTATAAATTGGCTATCAAAAGAATAATTATCCACTGCATCTTTTCCTAAACAATTATGACAAATCAAAATTAATTGATTGTTAATTTTAATGGACAGGATGAATGAATTCATGTTCACATAGACTAGTCTTAAGGCATTTAGTATGATGCGCTGTGAAATAAGGCAGTTTAATACATATTGTATTGCAAAAATCATTTCAGAATTTAATTGAATTGAATTTATTGTCATTGTATGGATAGTACAACGAAATTAAGGGTGCTACAACTGAACGGTGCAAGATAAAAAATAAAAGACAAAATAAACGAGTCACATAAAGACAGATGACATAATGATAGGTTACGTAATAAAAAGAGGTCGCATACACATAATGTCTCAATAAGATATCACTTGCTCATAGCAAAATTTAGAGTTCTGTTGGCCCAGGGAAATAAACCATTTTTGAATCTGCTTGTTCTGCATTCCAGGCTCCTATAGCGCCTCCCAGAGGGCAAGAGAGCAAATAGTTCATGAGCAAGAAGTGCATTATCCTTGTCAATGATCTTGGCTTTGTTGAGACACCGAGAGCTGGCTATGTCCTCCAAACAGGGCAGATGACAACCAATGATTTTCTCTGCTGCCCTTATGACTCTCTGTAGGGCCTTCTGGTCTGCAGCCGAGCACCCAGCGAGCCACACTGTGACGCAATAAGCCAGCGAGTCACACTGCGACGCAGTAGGCCTGCTCACTTTCAATGGTGGATCAATAAAAGGTCACCAGTAGATTCTCCTTTAAGTTGTTTTTCCGAAGCAATCTTAAGTACAGGATTTTTTTGACCACTGCTGTCGTATTAGCAATCCAGGAGAGGTCTTGTGAGATGGTGGTCCCCAGGATCTTAAAGGTAGAGACCCTTTCCACCTCCTCTCCATTTGTAAGAAGTGGGGCAGGCTTAGCACTGTGTCTCCTAAAATTAAATTCCATCTCCTTTGTTTTCCTGATATTCAGTGCCAGATTGTTTTTCCACACACCATTTGGACAGTTTTCCAACCTCGTCTCTGTACTCACCTTCTGCCGTAATGAGCCCAATCACTGTAGTGTTGTCTGCAAATTTGGTAATTTTGTTGGAGGAGTGGACGGGGGTACAGTCATGTGTGTACAGAGCAGGAGGGGGCTCAGCACACAGCCCTGTGAGGAGCCAGTGCTGAGTGTGATGGTGGAGGAGCTGTGGTGGCCAATCTTAAATGGTTTGTGGGCGATCCATAAAGAAGTCTTTTATCCAGGCGCAAATAAATGGGGGGGGGAGTCCAGGTTATACAGCTTTTCCACTAGTGCACCAGGGATGATGGTATTGAATGCAGAACTGTAGTCAGTGAACAACATTCTTACATAGGCCCTGGGGTTCTATAGATGGCAGAGGGCAATGTGGAGGGCTGTATTGATGCCATTTTCTGCTGGAGTCCCTGCCATACCGGCTGTGGGTTGTTGTTTCTTAGACGGTTTCCTGTGCAGAAATAGGTTTCCTGTGCATTATTTGACAAGGAAGGGGCAAACAGAAGACAAAGACAGATTTTGGGGGTTTCATGCTTTTTATGGGTAGATTTTACAGGTCATAACAAAAATACAGTTTCAGGTTACAATTGGTTGCCCTACAAAACCATATTAATTCCCTCTCCCACTTTAGACACCATGGGATGGTGTCCCAGTCTTGTTAGTGAATTGAAGCCACTGCAGTGTTTGATGAACATAAAAAGTACATGCTACAAATGTCTTACTGACATTTGCGCAAGAACCCCAAGGATGGTTGATAGAATTAAGTCTTACACATACAGCTGCTCCTGCATTGCTGTGCACAGGCAGCTATACCACAGGCCGAGCTGGCTACACACCTCCACGGGAGGCATACTGGGACGATGCCCCACAGCTACCATGGTAACACACACACACACACACACACACACACAGCTTCAGTCCACCACCGCCTCAGCTGGGCAAGACGCCCAACAATTGTGGACCAGATTTAAGTTTCCCACTGGACAGTCCTCCCAGTAACAAGAAATGGGGGCGACGTCCATTCTGGACAGCACACAATTCCGTACAATTTTTTTTTCTTTTTTCTTTTTTTAAGTTAATAAAAACTACAATATGGTTATCAAAAACATGTAAAGAAAACAAGACAATTACACTGATCGATACCTAACGTATATTTACTGTATGAGACATCTCAAGGGCAAAGGGGGAGGAACAGATAATTTTATGTCCTCAGGAGCCCCTCAGAGTCCAGCAAGCCCAGGGCACAGCTGATGAAGCTGCAAAAGGGTACATAACTTCTCGTGTCCTGTGCCGGTCCCGCTCAGGGCCCTGCTCAGTGTGGCCCACCCAGGTATGCCAGTGGAGCGCTGGCAAGGCAAACCATTAGCTGGGAGGAGGCAACGTGACCAGGGACAGTGGGTATCTCACTCCTGCTGCCACGCTACCGGTTAAGTGTGAGCCGGATTGAGTTCTTTATCACACGGAGGTTGTTGGCAGGCAGTGGGGAGGAAGCGTCTGGCAGCTCTTTACTAGACAGCCTCTGAAATGGTGAGAACACAGGTGTGTGACTGTGTGGTCAAACCAGATACAAGACAACCAGATATGGAATGTGTCCAAATCTCACTTTAAATCTTCTAAAAACAGAGTGCTTTACCTGCATTCTACATGTGTCAATGATTGGAACTGGTATGGGTCTGAAAGCACCAAGGCCCACCTGCTGGGAGATCGAGAGAGGAAAAATTAACATTCTTTGACCCTGTTGGCATGCACACGCGTGCGCACGCACACACACACACACACACACACACACACACACACAAAAAAAAAAAAGAAAAAAAAAAAAAAAAAAACAGGCAGGGGTAAGCTGGGGGTGGCTGTGCATCTGCAGCAACACTTACCCCTTCGATGCCATTATCCTGATTCTGCCCATTGCTGGAGCACAAATAGGGCCCTTCAAAGACAGAATCATCCTGACACAGCAGCTGTGCAATGACAAAAAAGGATGTGATTAACCTGCACATAATTATGACAATGACAAAATGTATGCTCTATGGAAATGGTACCAGGACAGGCAATGCAAAAAATGTGTGGAAAAACTAAGCATCCTCTGTCAAGCATAACATTAAATCAGATCATGTTGCTGTAGCTGACCACAGGCTCCTGCCTCATGTCAGTACCTTCTCTGTGTCTCTGATCCGCTTGGGGGATTCTTCCTGGGAAGGAGAGTGAGGCCGCTTTGGGACCGAGCTGTTGGGAGCGGGCTGAACTGTTCCATTGGGCAGGTGGACCTGAGTAGCTCCCAGGGTGCTCCTGCCCACCCCTGTGGATATGGTAGCTCCTTTGGCCTGTGCTACAGGCTCTAAAGGGGAAAGGGGAGGGAGAAAAGTCAGACGTAGCTGAACTGCTCCACAAAACACCTCAGCTTTGACGATTTGTGGTGGACACTCACTTGACCCCATCACAGGAACAAATGTCTCCTGTGGAATCTTTGGTGGGGACAGATCACTGAGAGGCGGGCTGTCCATTAGTATCATGGGTGGGGTAGTCCTGTCAACCAATGGTGATCAATTAGTACGATGGGCCACATATGATGCCCTTTGACACACAGAAGATTTTGGGCCCCTTAACAAATAAGACGTTATGCCATGTTAATATTTTTGAGGTCCTCTTTCAATCACTTGGAATGTTTCCACCCCTCTGCTGTGGATCTGCTGACACATTACAGCACATGTTAATGTTACCCACCTGCCACCTGACACTGGTGCAGGCTTGGTGGGATGACCTGCAGGCGCTGGTGAGCAGAAAGGCGTGTTAAAATTTGTGTCCTGCGAGCTGTCGAGCTGGCTCCTGTCCAGAGGGAAGCGCTTGGAGCCACCCCCATTGGAGCTGCGGTTCAGCTCTCCAATGCTCTACAGGGGAATAAGTGAGTAGGAGACCCGTTTACTGGAAAAAGAGCACCCTCATGCAGTTTCCCCACTGGTGAGCACCAAGTCTGGCTTCTCATGCCCCACCTACCTTCTTCTTCTTCTGTGTGACCTCAGGAGGCAGGTACTGTTGGAGCTGGCGCCTCTTCACATGAATGGCCTCTATCCTCATGCCATCCTTCAGCATGCTGATGTTGTTTGCCTGTCTGTACACTGCAGGGGAGAGAAAAAAAATAATAAAAATAAAATAAAAAAAAAAAAAAAAAAAAAAAAAAAAAAGGTAACATACTTAACCAATATTACATTCAAACATAATCCATACAAGGGGAGTGGGGTGAATCTCTAGCATGTTTTTAAAAATTAACAGGTTTTTATGGGACATCTGACAGTAATGTGTTAAAATGAGACAATGAGAGTCTGACCTGTATCTGTGAAGGACTGGATGTCATAGGTCAAATCGATGTTGATGCTCTCAGCATTCTCAACCTTCTTGAAGATTATTCCAATAAACCACATTGAGACAAATTCATTCCTGTTTAAAAGTAGTACTAAATGTTAATACGTGCCAAATGCGTTTTTTTTTTTTTTTAATCTTAAAAAAAGTTACCATCACCTAACGAAAATGCGAATGCAATTAAATTTAAGAGCCTATGTCGAGTTCTCAAGCGCCCTCTTGTGGTAATAAGAATTACAACAAGTATAATGTGACAGTGCTGTAGCCTTACTCGTTTCTGCCGTCCTTGGAACCAGAAAAGGACTGCGGATTCACATGGGCTAGGGTGATGTACTCATTCCGCTCCAGATTTCCAACCAAAATTCGGATTTTGGATTCAACAAGACCAATCCTGAAATATGTGTAGCAGGATAACAATTCTACATACCAGTTACACAGCCCCCCCTCCCTACCAAAAAATTCTCAGGAATGTACAAACACTCAACATAACCCACCCACTGGGCATCTGTCAGGGAAAAACTATCAGTACGTTTTCAAAGAGCTATGGGAAATGTCTATTAAAAAGTCAGACGTGCATGAATATATAGATTTACCATTTCAACTGGTTATGCTCTGTGGAAGCACTGGCCATCAAAACAATGTAATGCCTACAAAAGGATCACAGGAACATGTTCAAGAATATGCAATTGATTTTTACACGTACATTCTACCATAAGAAAGCTTAGACCACCCACGATTTTTGTGTTGCCACATGGTGAACAAAATACAGAGCTAATGTTATGTACATTCATTTTTGCACATACTTGTACTTTTGAAAGAAGTTTGGTGGCTCAAACAGCTTTGACCAATCGGCTTTGCCAAGAAGAATCTCATCTGTGACATTGAGCCCTGCAGATGTGATACAGAGTTAATGGGACTGATGTCCACAGAGACACTGGGAACAGCCTCCCACATGCCTGTGCTACACACCGGTTTTGAATTCTTCCATCATGATGGTACGCGTGGAGGTGGAAACGTTGTAGGTGGAGTTCTGCTGCGGATATGTGGGGGTGATGATGGGCATCAGGTGGTACCTGTCAGCAGGATTGACCTGGGGGCAAGGGGGCACAGAACAGATGTGGCATCAGTTTCTCACCCCCCCCACTCCTTCATCCATTATATAGACAAGCTACACATTCACCCCTTTCCCATGAGGCTGCACTCACTCGGGGGTCCCACACAGGCAGATTCAGACTGCTCTCCTCAGGCTGTTTCAGAAACACAGGATCAGGCCACTCCCTGGGGGGGGGTTAAGATGGTGTAACCATCGTGTTGGTAGTATTAACATAAACTCATATTAAACCCTCTAATTCTGGTCTCTGGGTAAGGGCCCTTCAGTATTAGCCAACCTGGCCAGAAGAATACCTAGGCAGTACCATTACAAGAAAAGACAAACAACTACTACATATTTATGTGTGTGTGTGTGTGTGTGTGTGCAAAATACAAATTAGCAGTGTTCTTTGTAAACTGTTGTGTTATTTTCAAGGTGACTTGGTTAGAGTATGACAATTAAATGGTTACTCAGCTGTTGCCCCTGTAACGTACCCAGCAAACTCCCAGACTGTGCTCGCCTACCCGAAACAACACAGCCCTTGGTGTCCTGTACGTTTCTGCTCCACTCACCATTTGAAAAAGACTACGAAAAACTTGTGCACCAGTGTGGCAGCGACTGCATTGGGATAGAGCTGGCAAGTCCTGGCCACCAGCATGGCCCAGGACACGCCTCCCAGGAAGCCCAGCATGTTCGAGTAGATCCCGCGGCCTAAGGTACACGGGACACCGGGCTCAATACATGCATCACGTACAGCTGTCGACATATCAAGGACAGATGCCACACTTACGCTTCGCCCACAGTTTGATGGTCCTCAGGGTCAGACGAAAACTCTCCTTGTTTGGTACCAAATGGAGGATTTCATCTGTGACTCTGCAACCTACAAATATTGACACACAGACATACAGACAGCGAGACTGTCAATCAAATTATACGTGTAAGCACGTACTATATACACTGAACCAACTAAACAAAAACCAGATTTACCATTTAAGCTGCGAATGCATCTTATGTCGAGGTTCCTAAGATGGCAGTCTTTGCGCAGGTCCATGTTGTCTGGTATCGACTGCAGATCAAGCCTCGCAAACACCAGGTCGATCTGCTCAGAAACAGTAAGAACGAAGTGTTTTGGTTAGGGGGGGTGTGGCACTGGGCTGGAAAAAAGGATCTCACAAAAAAAACTTTTACAAAACTTTGGGAAGGTTTAGCGTCTGTATTGATTTTTAACAAGTCTTCGATGATAATAAATGTAAACTAGGTTCACCTCAATCCCATAAAACTTGAACTTGATAACAGGCACAAAGGCATCTTCAACAGCCTGTAACAGATTAGAAAGACTTTTTACATGAATAACGAATGACTGAAACAGGGGGCATATCTTGTATGAACATGTCAGAATTGCCCGCTGTTATAAGCCACATGGGAGTCATCAGTACCCCTTTGAACAAATAAATCAGAAGGCCTGCAGGTAGAGGAGGTATGCTGTTGTAAACTACTAGTAAATTATAGCTAAGCTTCAGTATAGACCATAGCAATACAGAGTTGAAAAGAAAAAAAAAAATTTTGTGCTGAACAGGGAATTGTCAAACTATAATGAAGACAGGCCAATAGATGCGATTGGCTGAACACACATCGTGAGCACAGAACAATGGTTTAGTCTGTTCACCCAAATTACAAGAGGCGACTGAAGCAGAACACAACCGGTGACCGACCCGGCTGAATGCTCACCCGCAGGTCCCTGATCTCCTCGTGCCATTTCAGCTTCTCAAAGAAGGATTGAAAGAAATCGGCTCTCTCCACGTGTCTCGGAGCGACACACAAGGCGTCAATATCGGCCCCTGGGGAGCAAACGCAAACCTCAGTGGCAAAAAGCTTCGATACCTGCAGTGAACAGCGAATGTGAATACAGGAACAGCCCAAATACGTGGCTCTGACGGCACCTGCCGGAGCAGCGAACGGCCATCACACCTTACCTTTCGTATGGACGCCAAGTCGGAAGGAGCCGAACGTGAAGATTTTGCCGCCAACATTCACGACTGCGGACAGTGGGAGATTCTTGGGAGTTGATGTGGAGGGGGAAAGGGGGGGGGGGTCATTTGGTCATTTA
>JABJVR010009262.1:0-10019 GCA_025773905.1 Chitala chitala
CGCACAAGCTCTGGCTCCTTCCCCCCCAGCGAGGTAACATTCCATGTCCCGATAGCCAGATTCATTGTCCAGGGATTAGGTCGCCAAGGCCTCCACCCAGGGCTGCTACCCAATCTACAATGCACCGACCCCTTATGCTCCTTCCTGCAGGTGGTGGGTCTCTCATCATTTACTTAATATTAAATATATTTTAATTTGTGTATATTCACCTCTACGTAAAAATAGTGTGTGTGTTATTTTCAGAACTTACCTGTACTTTCAAAAACTCAGTGATAATGTGGACTTTTGAATACAGTGGTGTTTCATGTTACACTGACATTGACTGACATGAAATTGAGGGTGTAATTAACTGGCAATAGATTTTTGTGATTATGGATACATTATACATGTGGAATTATTCTGGATCATGAAAAGTTAAAATTTTTATTATTTTGTGAAAAGTTTTTTTTTTTTCAATCAGACAACACTTACTAAAAATACAGGTAGTCCCAGAAGATGACCCCATCGTAACTTGAAAATATCGTTGAGACATGGTTAAAACACCAAAAACACAGAGAAAGTACGCGAGACAGCTGACCTCTGTCGACCGCTGGTGAGAGTGAGGCGTGTCACAGGGTGGGAGACGCGTACATCCCGGCGGCGTCCCAACGTATCACACTGCATACGCTGCTATGTTTGCCTGCCGCGCAAAACTTATAATATTTTAACAATTTTGTCATTTCGCTGTTGTCATCGTAAGATAGAAAAAATCGTACGTCGAACCATCGTAACTCGGGGACTGTGTGTACATTTTTTCTGGTGGTGCATTTAGAAGAATCCAAAGTCACATTTTTGCTTTGTTGCTTTTTTCCCATGATTTTCAGTGCTGCAGGTGTCATGTGACACCTTAAATCACAGCCCACTGTCAGCAAGGCCCTCCAAGTCCTCACAGCCTGAGAGCCCCCCCGGGGGGTCCCTGTCTCAGGAGTCGGGCTTCTCCAGTGAGGAGACTGAGGACTCCAAAGCAGCACAACCCCTGTACTGGGACGAGGGAGGAGAGCTCAACGGAACCAGTCTGGAATCAGATTCTCTGGACGGTAAGTGACAGCTCTTACTCCGTGTCCGTCATGTTCGTATTAAATGTCTAGTCCGTTATTCTGGAGATGTGAAGAGCCGCCGGCCACCCGTCGGACCCCACGCAACAGCTTGTGACACGGTCTCTATTTTGACGTTTTGAGTGGGTGCAGGTGACCAGCCAGCTCCGTGTGGGCAGCGAGGGCTGCAATAATAAAACTGGACAGATCACTCAAAATAATAATAATGATAATTTCAAATATGCAATATGTAACTGCAACATATTAAAACACAAATTAAATAGTCCGTTTACCGTGATCATTTTGTTTATAATAAAATTTGGGTCTTGCTTGTTATTACACCTGCATTACAGCTAATGAGGGAAGATAACTTTTTCTCATACAGGTTTTTATTAGCGAATTCACAGCATGTACATAAAAACAAAATAAAGAGCAGACAGTTTGCCATTTTCTATTGGCTAAAGTAAAGGTGGAGACATCTGAGTCATCAGAGACATGCTGTCCTTTGGTGATGGAGTCACAGCAGAGAATTTATGGCACTCGTAAAGTGTAACTGGTCATGACAGGTTCTGACATTGTGTGCCCCAAGTATGGGGGGATGACGGGTTCTGACACTGTGTGCCCGAGTACGGGGGGGTGACGGGTTCTGACACTGTGTGCCCGAGTACGGGGGGGTGATGGGTTCTGACACTGTGTGCCCGAGTACAGGGTGGGTGACGGGTTCTGACACTGTGTGCCCGAATACAGGGGGGGTGACGGGTTCTGACACTGTGTGCTCGAGTACAGGGGATGTGACGGGTTCTGACACTGTGTGCCTGAGTACAGGGGGCGTGACGGGTTCTGACGCTGTTCTGACATCATTATATAAAAAATAATAATTAGGCATTTAGCAGACACTTTCATCCAAAGTGTCTTACAACATTTCACGTGTGTTACAATGAGCTACTGCTGGGTGTCTTGCTGAAGGACACACCTGGCGGCTGGGTTTGGAATTCAGACCAGGAGACTTCTGCATCCCAGCCTGATGTTCTAACTATTGAGCCACCTGGCCACTAACATATATCCTTTTACACAGTTTTATAGTAAATCAAGTGTAATATTAGCATGAGAGACAGGCTACTGGTTTCCTCTGGCAAACAGTAAAGGTTGTGTTGATGATTTGCATTGTAAAGTTACCGCAAAGCATCAAAAATTATGCAGGCAGAGAGAGGAGCTGTCACAGCAGGTTAGGGTGCCAGGTGGGGGGGTGGGCAGGTTAGGGTGCCAGCGCTGACAGGCACTATCAAATGCAGGAGGGGACGTGATGGAAATGCTACTCTTTCTCGAAAGCTTACATCAGCGACCTCTACACCTTGATTCGATTCTTCTTGGAAATGTGGGATACTTTGGGTGAATCTGCACTGGCTCTTTTGTGCTGTCAGAGCGTCAGAGTGCAGAACAGAACACGGCTGCTCTCACACCACACGGTCGAAGCTGCGAGGAGCAGAAATGGTATAAAAGCTCAGGAGTCCAGGCGGATAATCGTGCTGCAGCTCTGCTTCTGCCTGACGCAGATTCTCAGACGCGGAGTGTTGTTCTCAGAAGAGTGCTGAACAGGATTTGTTGCACCCTGATATCTGCTGAAGTCAGCTCGCAGATTTAAGTAGCCAAGCAGTTTAATTTGCTGGGTTTTGAGATATTGGTTTAGTCCCGTCCACTCCGTCCACCCCCCGCTCTGCTCTGCTCAGTGGTGCTGCCCTGGCCTTGTTCAAAGCCTTTCCCTCAGGAAAACAAAGGAGACTGTCCACCTGCACTAATGAGATGTTTCTGGCCTTGCTTATACATGGGCACATTCATTACAGTTTGGTCTTGTTAGTCTCAGATAACGACAGCTCCCTTATTAACTCAGTCTGGTTAATTCCACTGTGACGCTCGTGCTTTGATTGGCTGTCTTACATAATGTATTTGCATGCATTATTATAATCTTCGACCGCTTTTTGAGCAAAGGTTTGGTGTCCAACCTACGGCAGCGTCAGCAGCTGCGGCTGTTGGCTTCACTTGTTTGGAAAGACAACAGGATTAATGTGGTGTAGGAAAAAGGTTAGTCTTTAGTCCTTGCTCAGTTTGGCACAGTTAATTCAAAATAAGAAGAAGTGTTTACCATGTAGAGCTCTCTCTAATTTACAGGACGTTGTACATTTTATACAGCTCAGCCAGGTCTTTATCTCACGTGCAAAACTGCATAGAATGTATAATTTTAATGTACTGCACATTTTAAAGCCACTAACAATGTTGTGTAAGTGGCTGCATACTGGTTTTGATTTTCATATTTCAGAAGGCAGGATTGTACCTTAATCTCATGTAATGTAATCTCATGTACTTTAGTCTCATGTACCATAATCTCATGTAATGTCAACTCATGTACCTTAATCTCATACATTCAGATTTGTGAGTTTTCTTTTCCTCACCACATCTTCTGTCCATGTATGTAAGCGCTTTTTCTTCGTGTTCCTACAGTACGAAGGCGTGCAGTTCTGTTGGACCTGTATAGACAGTGCGCCCATGCAGGGCTGTGGCACCTGGACAGCGTGTCCCCATGCCTTCAGCCTTGTACCCTGTGTCTCCAGTCACAGGCACTGGATTACTTTACAGCTATACACTCAATCATAAATAAGTACAAAATCGTCTCCTTGTTTTACAATAATGCGTTGTGGATCGTTGGATTAGCAGCACTGGCAGATGGAGAAACAGAAGAGGCCTGCATGGTAGAGCACAGTCGGTCACACCAAGTGCTGAGGCTCGCCACAGAATGTGATGTTGTTTTGCTTTTCTCATCTTTACCACGTTTAGTTCATCGCATGGTTGGTGGGTATCCAGGTGCTCGCCTGATTCTGTACGCAGATTGTCCTCAGTACCGACATGTGTTCACACGTGTGCTCTGTGCTGATAAGGAACTGGCATAAAAACAAGCGTGCCGCTAATCTAAGTGTTCCTCAGATGCTCGTGAAGGTGGTATAATACCATACGTCCTCGTGCTTAGCAGCAGGTTACTTGTCTTATCCTTAACTGCTTTTGCTGTCCAACACAAATGGCAATTTTATAAATATAATAGAAATGTAGCCCTACCAGGAGGAAAGAGTTGCTTCGTAGGCAGCCCTACGTTCACGTGTCACACTGGCGCACAGTTCTCACGCACACGTGCGTGAGCGCGCGGCCTGACAGCTCTGTTACAGTGTGCTGGGAATGTGAACGAGAGATAAGAGTGTCATCAGCACAAAATCATCATCTGAAAGTGCTGTACGCATCATCTGAAAGTGCTGTACGGTTCTGTGCATCTTGGGCTCCTATAAATAACAGCAGTGAGTATACAGCACTGTAAACTCTGCCAAGCATGCGATACAAACACAGCCCTTTTCTGAGACGGTGTTTTGTGAGGTCCTGTGGTAGGAAACGCTTCCCCTGTCAGCTCCACGGTGTGACAGGCAATGTGCAGCGGGACTCCAGATAACATGGCACTCACTGGACTGAGCTGATTAACACTTTCGTCTTTATTGGGTCTGCGTGTGACTGTGACGTTACAAGGTAGCGGTCAACACTGTACTATGATGCTTGAACATGTACAGATGTGCATTTTAAAACGGTCTACATTTAAGATGAGATAAACTGGGCACCCACAATCATTATGTTTTTCTTTTTTTAACAATGTTTCCCTATGTATATATATACACGAGAGAATGAGAGATGCTCCTAATTCTTCTTGCAGCCATAGAGAAGTGTGCTGGTAGGATGCAGTAAAGAGTGCTCTGTGCTGTAATGAACTCTCTGTTAGTTCATAACAGTGTTAGTTCATAACAATGAAATGTACGCTTAATGTGTTTTATGTATGATTCTTTCTTTTTTCTCATCATTTGTAAGTTGTAATTTTTGGACTTGTAACACATTTTTGGATATTGAAGACCATGACCCACAGCTTTTCCTCTTCCTCCTCTTCATCCTCATTTGCTACCTGAGACTGGCTCAATATATTTGCTGTAGAATGTTTTTTGAGTGGTGTGACGTAGGCGTAGGAGAATGCTCCAGACAGCGGACGTTAGGTGGCACTGTAGGTGATGCCATGGGAGTTTAAACTGGAGCTGTTGTTGTCTGGCTTCATTCATTTGTACTAATTCCTAAATGTCTGTTATTTCATGTGTAAAGCTCTTTGAGGCACACTGTTGCGAAAGGCGCTATATAAAAATAAATTGAATTCAATTCAATATGTGCCTGGCCTCAAACTTGAGTGAGATGCTGCTGACTGGTGTACTTCTTTTTAAACTGACACCTGACGTTGGTTTTGTGCAGGTTATAGTCCTGCCTCCTTCCCGCCCCCGTCAAGCCAAGATGTTGCACGTGACAAGCGAAACTCCTCGTCCCCTCTGGTGACCTTGGTGGGATCGCTGGACCCAGACATGTGGGATATTCAGGGAGAGAGCAGTGGCAGCCCGTCTGATCCCACCGTGGACTTCGGGTCTCCGGCTCAATCCACAACAGACCTGGATGCTGGCCTGAAGGGGCACTGGGGCCATGTGGCTGGCCAGGCCACACCCCACCCAGACATCACTGCATCACTAGAAGAGGAGGACGAAGCACTTGTTCACACACGTGCTGATGCCACACAGCCGGGGCTCCCTCCCTCGCTCGTCCTGCCAGCAGAAGACCCGGACGGTGTTGCGCTCCAATCTCACCTGACCACCGTTCGCCCCTTCACCCCCTCCTCAGCCTCGCAATCCCCGTCCATCACCCTCACGGGTGTGTCCTGGCAGGAGGTCGCCCCCACCTCCCAAGATGGTCAAGAGCCAGAGGTGAAACACGGGCGATCCGAAGTGGTCGCAAAGACAAAACTCCAGAACACACACCTGTCCCATGATGTATTTCAGGTACCGTTTTGTTAGGTACCTATCGACCTCGTGCTTTCACGCTGGATAACGAGTCAGCGGCTGAGGTTACATGTCTCATTTAACGTAACAAAGTGTCAGACGGTGAGTTTAATTGTTCTGTAACTTAACATAAGTAAGACCACTAAGAACAGAGAAGCAAGTAGCTGACACCTCGTCTTCAGAATGGTATGGATGCAGTCCTGTCATTTCACTGTAATTAGTGAAAACCTAACAGGCGTGTTTAAGACTTTCACAGTTATATATATATATATAATACAGACAAATGTAATTATTGGGTTATTTGAGCTGTTTGTCCCATAGGTGACAGAACTACAGCTGGTTCCCATTGTAGTTTCAGGCCAGATGGGCATTAATGGCCACGATTTTGGATTCAAACTCCACGTGCAGGTCTGCGCTTGGCGCCCAGCCAGAGGACAGTCATGACTGCTTATTACTCGGCAGCTCGTACATGTTCAGCGCTGGATTCCATGTTGTTTATAACTTATACAAGTCTTAAAAGTAATAATTATGTTTTGTCCTCAACTATTTTCACTAGGAAAGAGACGATGGTCATGGACATATATATGTATTATATTGCATTTCTTTGATTGTGGTGGTTTTCTTTAATTACTTATTTAATTTGTAATTAATTTAATTACCTTTTGTGTTATCCGCCCAGGTTATTTGTGTAGACTGGAGCGACCTGAGAGGAAAGGGCTACGTCATTCTAAATATGACAGAAAACTTTGATTGTGTAAGTTTTGCATATGAATCTTTGTACTGTTTTTTGTGTACCCATGTACATCCGCGACCACTAGGTAATGATTCTAACGCCTTTAGGTTTACATATAATTTAATTCCAAACATTTAAGACATGGGAAACATTCTGCATTTCGTTAGATGTGTTTTAGTGGTGGTTTGTGCCTGGCTGAACATTCCTTGTTGCGCATTACTGTGAGATGTATTTAGGACTTCTGGATTAAACATGCAGTGTTTTGGAAACGTTTTTTGGCTGTTTGATGTTACAAGGCAGCTGTGCTTACTGATGCACACAATACAGTGATGGCGTGTCTCCTGGGACACCTTTCTGAGGCCTGATAAAGCACACCTCCCTCTCTTTTTCTCCCATTATGCCCTCTGTGTGCCTTGAAAAGACTCCAAAAGCTACCCGTCCCTTTAAATGGGAAACGTCTGTTTCTTTCTACTCCTCCACCCCAAATAATTGACAGCCTTAATGCCAGGGAGCAGAATGTCTCAGTCCTTAATCACAGCAGCCCTAGCTGCAGACCACCCCCTGGAACACTGCCCGTGAGCTCCACTCCACAGTTTAACATCACCATGGAAACAGTGGAAGCGATTTATTTTAATTAAACTGACCTTTGTCCATTGACTTAACAGTACGTGCATATTAATCTTAAGGTTTTTACTAGTATAGAAAACTCCATCAAGAAAGAGGAATATGAAGTTTTGTTATCTTAGTAAGCTATTACTATAAGACAGCTCTGTTACCTGTAATTATAAAATATTATTAATTAAGGCACTGCTCAGGCTGGTTTTTTGTTCAGAAAGTGAGGACAGGCATTTTCCGTGTTATTTCCATTTTTCAGTCCATGTAAGCAGCCTGTTTGTACTGCTGATGTTTGGTGTTTTTGTAGTTTGAGCTGGATGTTAGCGCACGTGGGACACTGACTTCCTCTTGCGGGTTTATATCACACTCCTGTTTTGTGTGCTGTAGCACTTAGGCACAGCCTGAGGCCATTGTAAAGCACACCATTGGGGGGGGTGTTTTCAGTAAGACCCCTGGATAGGATGCAGAAGCAGCTTAGATATGTTATATCCACACAGGCTGTTGATTCTGTAAAGGTGGAGTGACACTGATGGTTGATGCCAGGCAGGGTAGCAAGAGGATAGATCAGTTAGGAGTAAATGATCACACCTTGACTACAAGCGCAGAAGAGTGTCACTTCACTGCATTTGACAGAATAAGGCCAACACCTCTGCTTTAGTGAATAACCTCAAAGCTGGCCATGCAATGTTCAGCAATGTATTCACTTAACTGAACGTCCGTCTTTAAATGGAAAAAGGTTGCTAGTTGCTAAGTTAAACAGAAATGCTCATCTGGTTGTTGTCTGAATGTGAAAGTGCTTTGAACACAGACGCTATCTGATAAAGTCACTAATCGGTGTTGTTGGTGGGCACCTAATGACATTAATAACTGGGGTAAGTGCTGCAAAGGAAATTCACCAGTAGTAATTAAACTATTACTAAATTGTGGGTTCTGAGTAATTTTGTAAAGACTTCTGTGTGTCCACTTATCTAATGTTGAAAACAAATTATGCAAGACGGGGCTGAAAATGTTTTATCCATTAAAGCAATTTATACACTTAAGAAATATACCCTTAACCATACCATGTTCTGCTGAAATCAGTGGAGGAGAAAAGGTAGCGTGAACACATCAGTGAATTGTCCACTTATCTGGTATCCATTTAAAAGCAGTCGGCCGGTGGCTCAGTGGGTGAAACATCAGGCTGGGATGTGGAGGTCTCCCCACTGAGTTCCCAACCCAGCCACCAAGCGTGTCCCTGAGCAAGACGCGCAGCACTAGCTCCCTGGGTGCTAAATGATAGCTGCTCACGGCTCCCCTGCGTTCAGTGACAATAAAAAGGTTTTTTTTTGCCTGATGCGTATACACATCCAGCCGCTACGTTTTATTTGCCGTGCCTAAAGTGCAACAGTCAGGATCTTTCAGAACATAACCCAGCTGCTTCTGCTGCAAAGACGTTTGTGCTGGCTGCGTATGGCCTGTTTAATAGATGTGTTTTTTTTTTTTAATGAGTCACTGATTTGGGAATATGTGTAGGTTAGGGTGAGGTGTATGAACTGCACCTGTGCTGATACACTTTAATGGCCTGTGTGCGTGCGTGTGTGTATGCGTGTGTGCGTGCGTGTGCGTGCGTGCGTGTGTGCGCATTGCCATGGACTCCAGGATGAGTTCCGAGCAGAAAGTGGCAGGCGGCTGCTGGAGATGCTGGAGATGGCCTTCTCCCAGAAGAATAGTCCTCAGGGCTCGTGGCTCATCTCACTCAGCAAGCCAACCAGACAAGAGCACCAGCTGCTGATGACTCTGGCCAGCGACCAAGGTGAGGCCCCAAGTCACCTGCTCATTTTCTGAGGTATCGTTATGTATGTATAAATTTTAAAACTTTGTCACCTTCAGCAGTCTGACTGCTTTTTTGGGCTTTAATCAGATTCCTGATTTATGTTTGTAAGGTTTAATATGGGTCAGAGGCTATAATAAATAAATAAGCATGATGTCCAAACATTAATCCTTAAAAAAAGATTATTAAACAGACCTTACATTGTGCATGTTATGCAAATGCTGATTATGAGTGGATTAACTGTTTTTTTTTCCTGAAGGAAATAATTTTTTCAAGCTTGTGTGGCACTGCAAAAGCAGAACGTAAATCTGATAAACTCTTTGTTTTTATACGTTCTTAAACTGTTATGCTAAAATTAAAACATGCTATTATCGCACTTTGTTACTTTTCTTCAGGGGAGGTGTCCACAAAAGATGTCCTGTCAATGTTGGGGGAGATCAGGAGAGGCTTGTCTGAGGTAGGATTTATCTCAGCAAGACTTAAAATGTCTGTGATCAATTAATTCATGAAGGCATGTAACCTATAAAGAATAAATTTTTGACTAAAACACGTTCCAAATTTTCTATAACATTTTTTCATTCATGTTATTGGACCAGCCACTTGAATGGCAAACTAATATCAAATGTATTAATAAGTTGCTTTTAAGTTTAAAAAGCATTTATGTTGAACAGTTTTCCTCATTGCTCCATCCCTGATGTCTTGGCTGCATGCATTTCACGACAGATCCATGTTAACTGAGCGACAGTCAGTCACGTGACACACAGAGTCGCTCCATGTTAACTGAGCGACAGTCAGTCACGTGACACACAGAGTCGCTCCATGTTAACTGAGCGACAGTCAGTCACGTGACACACAGAGTCGCTCCATGTTAACTGAGCGACAGTCAGTCACGT
>JABJVR010009263.1:0-10017 GCA_025773905.1 Chitala chitala
GTAAATAGTATGGGAGTTAGGTTAACGCCTGCATTACCATAGAAGCAGCGCGAGACGGGTTGACATCTGGGATTGTGGTTATTATAAAGGGAGGGGCGTTCCATAGTCTTCCTCATAATAAAGGAGAATTCAGTAAAGTAAAGCCACGTTTCCCAGCCTTATCATTTCTTTCCTTTATTTCAGGTTAGTAATGTGTTAAAACCCCCATAAAACTGTTAACGACTGTTTGTAGTAACCGAGAGCTTCATTTAAAATGTTGTTTTCCAGTTTTGCCATAGATAAACTATGGTTATTTTATGTATTAGCGAGTAAGCTAACTAGTAGCGAACTCAGCTGGACTACGTTCTCTTTGTGAAATACATCTCTTACTTTCGAATTCATGAACATGAATTTGTGAGGTATAATGTAAAACAATGTTCATAATTCAATCGTTCAATACATTCTGTAAGTTAATTATCTCCACTCGATTTGAGGCCTGCCAAAGTAGTGACAGCAAGCCATAAACGTGGACAAAGAAGGATTTGCAGAGAAATTGGGAGAACGAAAAATAATGCTGTTGGTGGCTGGTGTAAAAAAATGTGCAAAAATTCTGCAAGTATTTGCACAGAGTCAGTCAGAGTAGTCCTGTAATGAGGGCAACAACAAGAATGCTGAAGTTCCCACAGAGACAGAAAGACAAACAGAGAGGGGAGAGTCAGAGAGCTGCTGCAGAGGTAGCCATAACGTTGTTGGGGCTAGCATCAGAATCAGTCAGTCAAATTAATATATTTAAAGTTGATCCTCTTTTTATTTGTTCAGGTGGCTACATGCATTTTGTCTACTGTGCCTCTAGTATTTGCTGTGCGTGACTTGGTGTTTTACGTTATATTGTATGGTTATTTTGGACACATTTATTGTCAGGCGCAGCCGCTAGAGTTTTTAATGGGAAATGACTAGAGGAAGCCTTTTATCGCCGACTCCTTGATTCCAAACATTCTTCAAATATTGAGTTTTTGAATAATTGTAAATTGTTTAAAAATGTGTCCTTATTTTATGTTTTAATAAAAAATTCCAAAATGTGTGTTTATTAAAAGGCTGGAATGCTAAGAGACTATTAGTTGCAGATTAGGCTGGAGAAATCCTTCTGACCAGTAGTAGAGAAATCTTAAGTGAGCCAGTCAAAGCAATAAATCCCAGAGCTGAAATTTAGTCCCACTCCAGCCCTGCTTTAAGGCTATACTGTTGTTATACACAGAATTATTTAAAGTTGTAATGACATATAATTGGAAATATCAACCAATTGCCTCTGAATTAAATAACTTAATATCTTGTCAGTGAGAGAAATTAAACACATTGTTCATGTATGCATTGGCTATTTTTTGAAGTCTCTACATTTTGTCTTATGAAACCATGTGTAACTTCATGAAATTCCTTTTTCCCTGGTGCTTAAATTTTGTCCTCTGCTTGAACAACTGCAGCAACTAACTGAAGGAGTGCCACGTAATCACAAACTTACAAATAAAAGACGTTCTTGAGAGCTTAATGGGCATCTTGATTTGACATTCACACAAAGGTCTGAAGATATTGCAGCCTTAGATGGTTATCTTTAGAACAAGCTATACAAAGTCTCCCCCTCCCCTCCCCCAAGTATAATACTGAACAGATGAGAATCATCTCACAAAAGAAAGGAAGTTCGCTGATGCAGAAAAGGATTACAGCAGCTATATTCAAGCCTTCTCCAGTGGGTTCAAATGCTCTCTCAGTATCGCCTGTTCTGTCCTGTCCTCTCTCCCCTTCTCCTTTCACGTTTACCTTGTGTCCTCCCCACACTGCAGATGTCTGCTTCTAGCATGATAATCACATTCACCTTTCACGCTCAGTCTCTAGCTGTTGGAGATCACGAGTATCGCTCTCCTTTTAAAGTGGCACAGATGGTTCCTCTACGTGACCCACTAAGGGAATCAAGGCATTGTCAGTCAGTCCCTCAGATTGTAAACACTTCTGTATAGCGGGCTGCTGGCTCAATGGGTAGAGCATCAGGCTGGGATGCAGATATGTCTCTCCATTTGAATCCCAGCCTAGCTGCTACGTGTGTCCTTGGGCAAGAAACATTAGCTTCCTGAGCGCCACATGTGGCTGCCTACTTCTCCCCCAGGGGATGAGTTAAATGCAGAAAACAAATTTTGTTGTAACATTTATGTGTTGTTACATGTATATGTACTCAGTGACAATAAAACTTTTGTTCTCTTCTGCATTCTCACTGCTGGCTAATCGCTTTATTCTTGTGTAAAAAGCTACTTTTATTTCTCCAATGTCTACCTAAAGCACATAAAATGTGAATGTATTCAGAAGTAAGTAAAAATTCATAGAGATAATTTAAGCAAGCTATGTGTATGTTCAGTACAGGCAGTGATGTTCAGCAAACAGGCTGTGTTTATGTTCTGCACAAACAGTGACACTGGTGTTCAGAAAGCAGGCTATGTGGATTATCTGTATTGACAGTGTTCAGAAAGTGGTCTGTGTGTATGTTCAGTAGAGACAGTGGGGTTCAGATAGCGGATTGTGTGTATGTTCAGTAGAGACAGTGGGGTTCAGATAGCGGATTGTGTGTATGTTCAGTAGAGACAATGGGGTTCAGAAAGCAGACTGAGTCTATGTTCCATACAGACAGTGGCATTCAAAAAGCAGGCTGTGTGTTGAGACACAGCAGAACATCTCCAGCAGAATTACTTTAAGTGTGTCAGGCTCAGAGTCTGGACACAGTTTCCCTGCCTATGAAGCATCCTGTAGCACCTATTTTCTCTCTGTTGGCCACTGCAGTGCAGATGTGCCCTGCGGTGCTGCTTTTGGCATCTCCCACCTATCACCACCTGTGCAGTGAAACACAACAAGGCAGTTGGGGAATTGCTTTTCCATTAAGCCCACGCTGCTCTTGTATTTTTATGCATACATGTTTTAAGCAGTGATTTTTCCCTTTTTGCTTTTGTACCACCACTCACACCTTGTTATTTCACCTCAGGTGACTGATAGAATCGCTTGCTTCTGCCCTGAGACAAGCTGAAGGCCCTGTGTGTTTTGCATATGAAGGCAGGAAGTAATTTTGCAAGCAAGTGTCAGACTGCAGTACAGGTCAGTCATTTAGACTGTGAAGATTCTGGTGCCATAACATTACAAGTGTTTATAATGAAACCATTGAAAATAATTTGTCAAGGTTGCAGTTTTGCTTTAGAAATATTAATGCATACTAATTAACATATAAATACATCCATACCTCATAAATACATCCATACCTCATTATCTGAACCGACTTAATTCCTAAAAATGGTCCCTGTATCAAAAATATGGATTAAAAAAAACAATAATTACATCCCAAAGTCATCCTAATATCATGTTTAAGACATGATAATAGAGAATAATAAACTATACATCAGTATGTTAATAAAAAGTTTAAAACATGCAAAGGAATACCTCAGTACCTATGCAAGTCAATAAACTGCAAAAATGCAAAAAAAAAAATAATAAACTGCAAAAATGTCCACATATTTATTGTCTCACATTTGACTTCTATAAGCTTACCACAACCATATCTTGACTACTTTTATCACTTATAATCATGTTCAGTTGTAACAGTTTTCACTCAGAACCCTCTTAAATGTACTGACTGCCTCACTCTTAGGAGAGAGATGTATTTTCTACCAGGAAGGCAGTATTTAACAATAAAACCTCAACTGAATGAAGTGGTAGGACGTGTCCTCAATTTATAATGCAGCCAGGGTGAGAGAGATTCAGATTTATGTAACAGAAATTTATATTCAGCTGTTTATTGCTGGCAAACAAGACTGGACAATGTGACAAAATTCCTGTTAACTTAGAGTGACAGGAACCAGTCAGTGATTGTTAATTAAGTAAAGATGTATACGTGTGGTGACGTACATTTAATAAAGTCTTTTTGTTTTCTATTACATCAAACATTAATCTTAAGCTCAGAATTCTTCGCTTTTATTACATAGAAATACGTGGGTACAGACCAAAACTTAACACCCAGTCATGAGTGTTTGGAGTCTGTAAGTAACCAGGCATGGCTACATGCTGCCTATCAGGCCCTCCGTCTCCCTATACGAAGTCAAAACACAGTCTGAGCTCAAAATGACAGCAGTGGATCCTCAGCTGTACAAACATCCATATTCCTGGTCACAATAATTATTTGTTTTGACCTTTTGGTCAGATGCTGAACTTAAAGCAATCCAAGCAATTCATGATCAGTGTAGCAGAACTTTCTTGCTGTGTTCTGATGCAATAAAAAAAATCACAGCCATGTTCCCCCCCCCCAAATTGTTATAAATCCAACGTAGAATTACGTAGTTATAGTTTCATGTATCATGTATGAGTGCACTTGTTCTTCATTACTCTTCTGCTACAACACCTTAACAGCTGGAAGCAGCAGCTGTCTGTTTTATTTGATGCTGCCACAGGAGATTTATCTACAGTGGACTTCTGCAAGAAGAACAATAACACATAAAACAGCAGGTAGAAAACAGCTGAGGTCTGTTGATTTTGCACATGCTGAGCCTACATGGAACAAATGTCCATTTCCTTCCTGTGGGTTTGAAATGTTCAGCTGCTGTAAGAAGATTCTCAACACTTCAGCACTTCGTGAACAGCAAATGGAGATGTGCCCTGTATGGGGAAGGACGTCCAGACCCTGTTTCAGATACTTCTGTATGTTTCAACCAAAAGCTTGAAGGATATAATGTCCAAACGAAGATCATAACAAAGGCTTCCTTTCCTCAACGTGGCACACACGCACTCGGAAAAAAAAAGAAGAAATATTGGAATTACTTTGTTTTGTCAATGTGTTTCACAGAAATATTTTTGTGAAATTGCATTATATATGGAACGCAGCCAACGTAGCTGCCTTACATTTAACAAACAAACATGAATACAATGATTAATTTCAATTTAATTTAAGTTGGCTGATCAAACAGAAAGGATATTTAATTTGGGAGTGTGGAATGAGCCTGCCGTTCATTTGCACCCGAAGTAATTTGTCCGATTTCTTGGTGAAACTGTAAGGGAAGCTTGGACTCAGCTGAAGAAATACCATTTTACTGCAATGGGGAGAAACTGCTGGTGTTTCATTCTTAACTGCAAAATGCAATATGAAAACTCAACTGAGTTTTTAATTTTTTTTTCCATGTTTCGTTCAGGCCACATCTGGAGTTTACATATTCTGTTCCATACTCCTTGTCATGAATATCAAGGCGAGGCAAGGCCCCAGTGCAAAAGGGAGGTTTATTCCAAAGGAATAACAAAGAAACAAGGAACACATTGCATAAGCTAGGGTCAAGACTGACATCTATACACTAAACTACAATAACCAGCAGGGAACTGATACAAGAGGCAAGCTTGTAAAGACACCAAGGGGAAACAAGGAATAGCAGGACACACTGATTACATTAAAGTCATGAACACAAGGGAAAAGCTAGATGGAAATGGTGACATCTAGTGGATGTAGGGGACATGACAGGCGTAGGCAAGACACTCGTATTTATGTTTCATGTCATCCAGCACGACAAACCTTAACAAAGCACCTCTGCTACTGTCTCTTCAGCGGAGATCAAACACCAGTGTGTGTGTGTCTGGGGGGGGTGTTTTCAATGTGGCACACTGTCACTTCTTCATAAAACCTGTGCAAGGTCATAAGTGACCTAAGAAACCTCCAGGCTCAGTGTTGATCTAATCTAGCCACCAAGTCCTGTTCAGACTACCAAACTGAAAGTATAGACTATAGACCAGGGGTGTCCAACTGTGGCCCGCGATCCATTTTTAATTGGCCCGCAGCAAATTCCAAAAGTATACCAGAATATGGCCCGCACATGAAACCTGGCGGTATTGCATTTCTTGGTTTTAACTCTAGGTGGAGCTACTGAGTTGATCAAGGCAGTTCCTCTACAAAACAAAATTAAGGAAAGAAAAATTTTGCCACAGCGCACTGAAAATGACAACACCAAAGAAACGCAAGATAGCAAGATAGCGCAACCGTGTTCCCCTGAGTTCAAAATATATTACACGTTCCATATGTTATTAAGCCCTATTACTTAATAAATGTAATCATTTTATGTTGATAGCATTTGTAAAACAAATATTAGTTGATTTGTTAACAATCCAAACTTATTTGTATAACAAGCTTGAAATATAGTATATAATTTATTTTATATCCCCACCCCCTCCAGGTCTGTCAAGAAGGACCATCATCCAGAAGCAATCAGAGGCAGCTGTTTTGAGAATGAACTGCCAATCTTTTTTGTTCTAAAAAAAAAATCCCATTCATGAAAAGCAGTGTTGTAGGCTGATTGATTTACTTTACTCAAATAAACCAGGTGAGGCAATACGTACTTCACCTCGAGTGAGTGGCCCAGCTGTTTGTGTATTTTACCACATATGGCCCTTGGTGAAAAAAGTTTGGACACCCCTGGTTTAAGTAAAATATTGCCATTGTTTAGAAGTTTATTAAAGTCTATATGGTTACATGTTATATTCATTAATTATAACTGCTGTTTATGTGATATTATACATGGTTTCTGCAGTCAAAGATGGATGAATGTTTGGCTGAGCTTCTTTACTTGATCAACGGGTGCTGTCTTTTCCTGATTTCTCCAGAGCTTGTGTATGGATTGCTCAAAGTTGCCCTGTATATACTGTAATTTTTACATCAGGTTTTCTTGTATAAATCCTGACCTTTCTGTAGAAAGTTACATACACATTTTGGTATTGCAGTGTTATAAATGAAGCCCTTTGTAATGCCCTCTTGGTGGTGGCAGCACAGAAGGTGCTGCTGGACTATGATCTAATCCTTCACATGGCCTTATCCTCTCATTTGTCTCTTTTTATCTTATGAATCACAATGAATGTGATTCTTTGTCACTCTTACTTGTGCTATGCCTTCTGGTACCCCTGAAGTACAAAACAGATAACAGAATGACAGAGCAGTTTGTTCAAAGTAAACACATTTAAATGAACAAATTAATAAAATTTCAACATATAAACCTTCACCACTGTGAACGCTATTCAGACAAAACATTCCAATTAAAGTGAAAATTTTTGCACATCAAGTACAGCTTTACCCTTCGTGACCTTTAATTGCTTCTTTGAGTTCTTTGGGGTTTTCTCAAAGTAACTGATGTTTAATAACTGGCTACGGTCTGGTTAAATGTCAGTACAACAATCTAAATTAACGGCCTTTTCCACAAAACGGCTGATAAATTTATGTGAATTCACGGACGGGAAGAAACAAACACTTTTGTCAGTATTAAATTTACTTTGTTTTAAAATACTGTCATCTTTAGTGAAGAGTAGCAGCTGAATAGTCTTTTTGAAATAAAAACGAAATGACCCTTTACACTTTTATTTACATGCACATATCCAGTTGTACAGTGTCACGCCCCCTCATTAGTACCTGTCAGCCTTACTCATTTAGACTAACGTGTTTTTAAACTCTCTTATCCCTCCCTAGACTCGCGAAGTATTATGCGATTATGAACCTTACTGAGCATTGATTTTCACATTTGTCTCTCGTGCTTTCTCTTCTTTTTGGATTCCAACCCCTGCACCCTACCTTATCCCACCGTGCTCGCCATCCCTGTCTTCATCTCGGACTGACCTCTTGGATCTATGACCTCTCGCCTGTTAACACGATCCACGGTTTTGCTACTTGCCTTCTGACTGGTGTCCTTACACCAATAAAGAGCACATCACTGCACATTGGGATCCAGACTCCTTTTGTATTGTGCAAGATGTTATATACAGCTACTCTGTTACGCACAGGTCTGTTGAGTAGCCAATCAAATTTCAGCATACTCCAATGCACTGGATGACCCAAGTCCAATTTCAGAATATTTCATAGCTATTATCATGACCATCTGAAAAATGTCCAGTCAGAGTAACCTGCATGCTATTGGCTGAACTGCTAGTGATTGACAGGTACTCATGATAATCTGTCCCCTCTGCAATATACTTTAGATAAAGTAACATCATGTTCATCTTGTAATAGTCATCTGACATTTTGTAATTTTGACGGTTGTCAACAATTGCCCTTTTAAAAGATGAAAGTACACAAATTAAATTGGAAGCACCTTGCCTAGATTTAACAGCCTCTACTACCTAAAATTCAGAAGTAAATGACACACATAATAAATCAATAACAACTTTGATCTTATGGCTGTGATAGATTATTTATCTTAAAATAACCCATGTGCCAAATAAGATAAAAAGTTATTCAAATTTCCATGGGTTCAATTAAAGTACAGCTGTATAAGCTTGCATAAGTAAAGTAGAATATTGAGCTGTGTGTTAATTTCAGTGAACAATATCTTAGTGAATATGGGTTTGTAATTTCCTAAAACTGGGTATAAACACATTACTCCACTGAATAAATATTACTTGTTTTATTACACTTAGGGCACTGAAAATATGGCAGGGATGTAACTGTTGCCACAGAACACCTCATACTAAATAATGATAATGTCCAAAACTGCACAGGTATTTCTTAGAAACAGACAAAAGACAAAATGATCAGGGTGTAATTGGTGTGCAGGAGCTTGGGGGAACAAAACCATCCGCAACACACTGAGTTTGTGCACCCCTGCCTACAATGCGGGTGGTTGCTTTTGGACACATGGACAATTACAAAGCCACATCATATAACGTGTGCAGAGCTGTGAGGCAAAGCAGTGCTATGGGAGAAAGGTAAAGTTGCAGTTGCAACATAGTGGCTCTAGGAGCCTGTGGCATGTACAGCGTAGACAGTCCTCCTGATACAAGTGTTAATTTTACTTGTAGGAAGTGCTTAGTTGTAGCAACGTTGGAGGATAGGATTTGTGCTTTGGAGAGGCACATTAGCAACTTGTTAGTGAGTAGCAAACCCGAGAGACCTCTAGATTCGGCTCAGCAGCCTCATCATGTGATTATAATGCTCCACGGGTTATGGAGGCAGAGAGGCGGGGATCGAGTCTGTTTTGCAAAGGGGTTTTAATGAGAACAACCAGGTAACCAAAACAAAGGAAAATGGAACAAAACTCAGGAATACCATAACAAACTAGGAACCGAGAATACAGCACTAAAAGGAACAAAACCAGACTAAAATACAATAACAAGGCATGGAACATAAAATAAGGATCTATAGGGCACACAACTAGGTCTTACAGCACAGAGTCAACATTAACATTCAACAACCGGCAAACACTGACACACAGGGAGAACTTTATGAAGGGAAAACCAAACGAGACACAACTGGCACATGATAATACACTTAACACTGAACACGTGAATACTTGGGGAAGGAATCCTAACACCTATTGGACACCGAGAACATGAAAAGACAGCAAGGAACACTGACACCTAGTGGACGAAGGGACCATAGTGGGCAGGGCGTGACAGTGATTCCTGGGTTACAATTCAAAGTATAGACCTCCTGCACACCAGTCAACAACTGATCTTGGTAATAGGTTCTCTGTTTTCGCATCTGTCGAAATAGAAAAGGTACTCGTTATCAGCGACTCAATTGTTAGGAATGTTGGAATTCCTAGCCGTCACAGAACAGCGGTTTCTGTTAAATGCTTCCCTGGGGCCAGGGTCTCTGACATTTAATCCAATTTTGCCTCAATCACCAGCAATGAAGTCTCCACTTTGATTGTTTATGCTGGAACTAACAACATTAAATCCCAATAATCCAAGGTATTAAAGAGCAGCTTCATTTCTATGTGCACAAAGGCGCAAACAAAATGTCAGAACTTAATTGTCTCTGGTCCCCTGCCTATTCTCTATAGAGGTGATGTGACCTACAGTAAGTTACTCTCACTAAACCGCTGGTTAGAGACATGGTGTGCATCTAAAAGCATAAGATTTGTTAATAATTGGGATCTCTTTTGGGAGTGGCCAGGTTTTTATACACAGGATGGTCTTTATCCTAACTGGAGAGGATCATATATGCTTTCCAATAACATGGCAGAAAAATTGCCAAATTGACTGCTTAGAGCACCA
>JABJVR010009264.1:0-10017 GCA_025773905.1 Chitala chitala
CTGTCTGGCAGCTCCATCCTCAGCATTCTTTTCCCTATATACTCTGTATCCCTCCTCTGCACATGTCCAAACCATCTTAGTCTTGCCTCTCACTTTGTTTCCAAACCATCCTACTTAGCGTTGCTGCAATGACAAGCTAGAAATGTCCCAAAAAGACATTTTATAGTTTATGACATTGGTATCCAGTTCAGTTTGTTACATTAATAGACATTATTGCATCAGCCTCCCCATCCAAAGGTCACTGGTTAGCTTCCTAAGAAATGACAGTGTTATAGTGCAGTGAGCCCTGAACTTGAAGGAAGACTCAGTAAAAATGTGAGCTTCCACCAAAAGTACACAAATTGTGTTGGCAATTTATTACATAAGGGGTACGTAATGAAGGAGCCGGAAGCACAGCTTATCTGACAGGATGGGAGAGTGTCGTATATTCCACACCGTGGAGTATACCACCACAAAGAAGAAATTTTGTGCGGTATTTGAATGCGTTGCCAGCTTTCAAGGTTTTTCATAAGAGTTGCTTCAAGGTTCAGGTCTAACAAATTCCCTATTAGGAGTACTAACAAGGTTTAGAAAAGATTATGTTGCCATGATGACTGATGTCAAGGCAATGTATCATCAAGTGCGAGTTCCAGAAGAGGACACAGACCTCCTACACGTCCTTTGATGGCCATAAGGAGATCTGACACAGGGAATGGTTGATACAAAATGGTTGTACATGTGTTTGGTGCCACCTCATCTGCCAGCTGTGCAAACTTTTCTTTGAGGAGAGCGGCAAAAGAAAATAGAACTGGAGCATCACATGAAGCTGTGGACACAGTTCTCAGAAATTTCTGTGTGGATGATTGTCAGTAATGGCTCAGATGCAATAGCTATGAGCAAAGACCTCTTGTCCTTATGTGCCTCAGGAGGCTTTCAACTTACCAAGTGGACAAGCAACAGTAGGAATTTCTTAATGACTGTGCCAGAAAATAAAGGAGCCAAGGAGGTTATGGACCTAGATATGGCAAAAGATGCCTTACCAATTGAAAGAGCACAAAGGATGCGCTGGTGCATAGAGCCAGACTAGTTCGGCAACTCAGTCCAGTACCTTGGAGAGGCCTACTGATAAACTGTGCCTCATGTTCAAAATGTACACTTTAGCACTCAAGGAATATACGATATATATATGCATGTGACTGTGTTTTTGTTGTTGAAGTTGTAGCAGTTTAAAATGGCTCATTTTATGTTAATATTTTGGTAATTATAAACACTACTGCCTTATAATTAGGGGCCAGAATTGTAAGAGCCATTTTGGAGTTTGTGGGGTGTTGTTTGTTATGCTAGTAGGTTCAGTCATATAACTTTAGTGTGCCATTAGTGGTTAGAGGATATGGTTATTGTTATATAGCCGTAGGAAAGTGCATGTGCAAAGTAGACTAAGTTTGTAAAAGGCCAACACAGTGCGTTTGTAAGAAAGAAGTCTGTGTTGCAGTTGGATTGAAACGAGCTTTTAAACGTAATAATTTAACTGTTAGCATGTAAACTCATGTAAGCATGTGTAAGAGTCTATTCTCATATGGAACAAGTTAACGTGCATAGTGGATGCATATGTGAAACTTGTAAGGGAGAAACCTGTGATGTTTAAACGGTATTGGACTGGACAAAACAAAGTTGGACTCTGTTCGCTATTTTCTTCTTTTGTTTGTTTTAATAAAACTTAAAGGAGCCACAAAAAGCGAACATGTGAGTACGCCTTTATTCCTAGAACACGCGTTAGAGCTACCAACCCACCAATTAAATGGCCATGAAGGTAATTAGTGTGGTAAAGTGACCATTGCAATGGTGATTCCCAGTTATTTACATTAGTTTGAAACCACTAGCAAATTGAGATGGTGGTACAATTTCAGCAAGAGATTTTACAGGAATTAGTTCACTTAGAAAATTATGTTTGTACCCAGAGTAATTTCCTAACGTAATTAAAATATCTTGTATGATAAGAAGGGATGTAGTTGGATTAGATGCACATTGTAGCAGGTTATCTGCATATTGAGAGAGTTTATGTATCATACCCAATGTAATAATACCTTCACACCTTGGATCTACTCGCAACCATGTGGCGAGAGGCTAAATGGCTATTGCAATCAATAGGGGGCATCAGGGTGGCCCGGTTTGTCCCACAATGTAAGGACAGAGAGACTAACACCCTCTATTAGTGACCATAGAGGCAATTGGGGCCTGATAAAGCAGTCTGACCAATGTGATGAAATCTTGCTCATAGACAAATTTCTCTAAAACAAAAAAAATAAGTCCATTCTATTATATTAAATGCCTTATCTGCATTTAAAGAAACTATCACTTCTGGGGTGTCAGAACTGGAAGAGTGGATTGCTTTCAGCAGCCTTCTGGTGTTAAAAAATGAATACCTGTCTAAACTGAAACCAGTCTGGTCTAGTAGATCTCTTCTTCACAAAATAGAATCATGCTCATTCAAAAACATATTATACAAAATATCATCTTGAGAGGAGAAAAAAATTACCAGTCCCGACCTCGGCAACCTAATAGGTAGCTATGGGGGTGAATGAGGACAGAATGATTCCTGAGCCCCATCCTTCATCCTTTTGTGACCCCACATCACCATTTTGAGCTGAGCCCAGCCAATTTATGTGGATTGCCCAGGCAACGAGTTCTCCCCTGCAAACTGAACCCCCAGGCCTGGCTCCATAGGAGGTCCCAGTAGCCCTGTACTACACAGGGTGCAGAGATCTTCTTTAATGTTTTCATCAGGATTTTAAGACTATTTTTTTTGCTGTTCTCTCACCTCAGACCTGCAGCCAGTTGCCCAAGTTGGTGAATTGGGTGGAGTACATTTTTGAAGCACTTGCCCCAGTTTAGTAGTTGGCAATAGGTGTCACCAAAACACAAATACAAGCAAAAGTATGTGTAAACATGGCTGAAAATTTGCATGATTATAGACACATTTTCATGTGGAGTATATGTTCTGTACAGACTTGTGCACAGGAAGCTGTGCATGCTGTTTTTGAGGCCTGTTTTATGCATGCTGGAAGAGTACTGTAATGGACCGAGAGAGCCAGTAGGTTTCGGAAGAGAAACCTACTGGCAGAAAGAACGCCCTGCAGTCAAATGAGGATAAAGAGGTGGACAGTAATCTTCTTAATTAGTATTTTTTTAATTTATCAGTCACTTACCTTTTATTCTTTGTCTGAAAGCCTACATTTTAATCAGTGTTAATACACTGAATAGGCCTTTCACCATTTGCAGTATAGTACTTCTGTGAAAGAAAAACTGTAACAAGATGTGCTTCATTGCTAACAGCAAAATCACAGCCCAAATAACTATTTTAAACATCTAAAAGTACACAATCGGACCTATTAATTCTTGGTTTGTACATATTTTTTGCATAGATAATTTGTGCTTTTGGGAGTTTACCAAATTCAATAACTATTTAAATAAATCCAGGCTGTTTCTTTTTTTTCTATCCAATAAAGTGATTCATTAAATATAATGTACAGACAAGTTTAAAAAGCTCACATTTATTTGACATATTTTTAAAATATAAATAACACATTTAAAAAGCTGAAATATTACAGAATGATTTAAAGAATGAATTCCATAATACGTATTTTTAAAATATTGAAAACATCAAAAAGATTTAAATTAGTTAAAATCCTTAACATTTTCTTGTGTTTGATTTGTGGACTTGTGAAGGCTTGACCCAGACTGAATGTTTGTGGCTACATCCAAGATAAGATCTCTGCTCATCTAACAACTTGAAATTCTGACATTTTTTATCTTTGTTTAAAAACCCTGAAATTCTAAAATTTGCTGACATGAAAAGGCTGTTTACGGCCGACGTGATACAGAGTTCTGGATCTTTCTGTCCTTCTTCTGTTCTATGATTCTGATGCATTTGTTATACAGTTTACCAGATGTGCCCTGCCTTATCTGTTTTGTTGTGTCATATTTTTTGACTTTAGAGATTGCTTCTTCAGAGTCTTCCTCATTCCTTGTGTGCTTCATCCTTTTCAGGATGAGTTGGAGTTGTTTCACCTGGGAGACGAGGACTGGACAGCTACAGGATTGGAGAGAGCTCCCATTATGGAAAGAAGGAAAGGCGTGGGGCAGAAGCGGGATGCAGCAGGACAATACCCAACATACACCTCACAGCAAGTGTGTTTGTGGAATTTCTGATAGTCATGCTTTGCCCTGGTGTATACCTCCAATCAGCCCTGTTCCATTTATAAAAACACATTGCACTGGTGGACACTGTTTACACCCTCGAGCCAACCTGACACAGGGGAGAACTGTAAGTGTACTAATAATCCCTGTCTCTCTCTGAACAGTGTTGCAAAAGGCTCATTACACAAATTCTGCTATTTTACTCTGACATAATTTAAACTTCTGAAGAGTTTCTATATGTGTATGGTAGTTAAAACAGAGCATGATAAAATTTCCCATATTCATCCTGAAAATATGAAAATTTATAAAATAATTTAGGTTTTCACTGTGTATGCAAGTGTACATAGTTTTGTAACTTTTTTATGCCATTATAGCATCAGTCCTATAAACTGGAAGAGCATTACTATTGAAAAGTATTGTGATTGACATTTTCCCCATTGTTCATTGCACTTGCATAAAGCTGCATTTTTTATTTTGTATAATGTCACAGAGGAAACCGTCTCACTAAAACACAGACGAGATAGCAGACAGGTATAATCTACAGTGAGAACGAGAAATTCAGCTTTAACACAAGCATGTACAACTATCTCATTGCTATGTGTGTCAAAAGCAGCTCACCGCCTTGGACGGTCGCTGGAGCAGTCCTTGAAGACAAAACAGGATGTGGATACCAGGTCAGGCAGCAATACATCCAAAGGAAGGGAGTCTGTCAGTTGTGTTAACTCATGAGCTAACCTGAACAGATAGAGGTACACATGTTGGTGTGGAGTGACAACTGTAGGTAGGTAAGGCTTTCACCTGGCCTTTGACCTGTGTGTTCCACTGACACACGTCTCACCTGTGAACACAGTCGCAGTGGTACAGTGTGAACATTTCTCTGTTGAGAAGACCATATCTCTTTTCCCCAGAGAGAACCTTGTGCCTGCACTCATCCAGATACTTGTAGTAGGCACAGATCTTGAGTTTGTCTGCAAAACAGAAAACAGGTGACATCATTTCATAACTAACACGTGATCGTACTTTGCAGTCTACAATAAAATGTGGGTGGTGCTCAAGAGCACACCTGCCCCACATATTTCAAAGTGCTGAAGTATGTAGCCTCCTGCTTGCATGTTTGCCCAGAAATGTGCTCAGTGTTTTATAAGCAGCCGCTCATTTTCCTTTAGTTTAATATGCTTTAGGTAATAAAATGTTCAAAAATTACCTTACATCTCTGAAATATTTTGGTAACCTGAAGCTGATATATTTCAACACGTGCAATTATGGTCTGGGACCACATTTAGCCACAGGTAATTCTTGCAGCTGCAAGTAAATGGCAGGTATCCTCTTGCCAACTGTTTCCACTTTGAAACCTAGAGTACCTTTGCCTGACAGGTGAGTTGCACTCCAAACCTGTGCACACTCTCTCATCATTATACAGGATTACAATAATCTCTGCCCCTTTTCTCATCAATAACTTCCCTGCAAAACATGGCCTGTCTACATTATTTAGCCTTATGTCTAATGTACCCTTCAAAGATTCCACTATTCTAATACCATTCTGAAAATGTACTACATTTGCTTAAGGGCCTCACAAGGTTTGATATATTATGACATCACTAAGGGCTATAAAAATCAAAACAGCTATGATCTGTATTTTTGAAAGCTACATGTATCACAATGTTTACAATTTAAGTCATCTTTAATTTTCATGCCTGTCTGCACAAAGACTGCAGCAATATAGTAAAATCGTATAAATCACACTATGTACATATTATTCTTAAAAAAACATATATTGAGGTTTTCTCTTCCAGGAATTGCTCAAAAATCTAATAAAACATAGCAGTATAAATAGTGAACAATATAGAAGTTTATTCCTTGGGTTGCTTCCACAGCTGCAGGTACCTTTGTGTTTGGTATGCTGCTCTGTAGGAGAATGCCTGTTGGAGTGATGTTTGCTGGGAGTGGCAGGCTGTGTGGTACTCATGCCACCCATGGTGCCTGAGAAACTGTGAGCTCTGTGGTAGGGCGTGGACTCCATGGCAGATATGTCTGTCGTAGTGTGTTGTTTTGTAAAAAATTCAGCTTTAATACAATCTTTGCTTTCCTTGTCACTGCTAAGGTCATTCCCCTTTTTTCTGTGAGATCTAAAATTGTCCCCCCGAGGGAGATCTCTTGATTCACAACGAGCTTTGGGTATTTTGGTCTTGGAGGGGTCTGTTTGGAGTCTTGGTTTTTGTTTAGTGGTAGCTGTGGTAGTTGGGATGTTACTGAAAGGCTTTGAGTTGAAACCTACTTGTTGACTGGCTGTAATTGTAATACGTGGTGTTTGTTTAGGGGATTTTGACTTGGGGCTTAGTGAACGGTTCACTGTAGTTGCAGTAGGCCGGACATTCTTTGAAGGTTTTGACTTGAGCGATGGTGATTGGTTGATTGTAGTTGTGGTAGACAAGACATTCCTAGAAGATTTTGACTTGGGGCCTGATGAATGGCTGATTGTAGTTGTTGAAGGCAGGACGTTCCTAGAAGGTTTTGATTTAACGGCTGGTGATTGGCTAATTGTAGTTGTTATAGGTGAGCTGTTTTTCAGTGGTTTCATGTTGGAGCCTTGTGACTGGTTTATTTTAGTTGTGTTAGATGTAATTTTTGGGGATTTCTTCTTTGTGGTGCCTGATGACTTGTTGACTATAGCTGTGTTAGCTGTCATATCTGAGGACTGTTTTTTCCTGGATATTCGTGTCTTGTTGGTTCCAGCTGAAGTGGGTACGTTCTTTGTGGCTGTGAGTGGGGAACTTTTGGATCCCAGAGTGGCATTCTGATAACCAGCAGAGGTTGTAAAACGGTGTGTAACACTTTTGTCCCTGGGGGATGGGTGTGTGGCGTTGTACAAGGCAGGTTTCCTGAAGACAGCGAATGGAGCCACCTGAGTCTCTTTACATCTGCCAAATGAAAAGAAGTGTCAGCATTTAAAGATCTCAGCACAAGTTTTAAATGTTTTCTCTCTGAGCATCTACATGTATGAATCACAAAAATATTTTGAATCAAAGTGCTGTAATGTGCTCAAAGTAAAGTACAAAACTCTCTTAAAACAAAAAAAAACTCCAAGATTACACAGAAATTTTTGAAATTATGTATTTTATGAGGAAATTTTCAAAGGTATTTAGTTACTATAGAAATACTTTTACCTACAAAAAACATATAATTATCTTAAAAGTTTCCTTTAACAGTTTAGACAGCTGCATTTTTAACTTTATTGTCTTGCTCAGAGGTATAAAGACAACCTTCCCCCAGTGGACCACCTGGGAATTAGCATGTTACCAGTTACATGAAGCGATTTCCCCTGAGCACTCAAGGCAAAAAACATATCTTTGAAACAATTCCTAAAGAGTCACTGGAAAGATCTGAGTTTTCAGCAAGGCCTGAGCTCCTTTTCCATAGTGGAGGTGTGTTAAATAACTGTTTGCTTGTTTAATATCTGCTATGTGATGTTTCAGAGGATAGCAAGATATAATGGTATAGTCCTTAGCCTAAAATCAGGCAAGTCTGTGCAAGACCCAAAATCTACACTGTTTTCACTCCAATACTTGCCCTAAAAGCAAAACGCTTCTGTCCGCAGATCACATGACTAGAAAATCTGACAGCAACATTTTTTTCTCATTGTATCATTGTATTTGTTTCTGCAAAGGTATGCATGATCTAGTCAAAATGGAAGCAGAACAGTTTTATGGAATTTTGTGTTAGTTTTACTGGTAAATGAGATCTACTGGATTGTCTTGTCCTTACCTGAGGCCTTATAATTCTGCAGTAATTTCTAGATTCCAAATGAGCAGTAATAGATTGTACAGTGGTACCTAAACACTCAGGTGTGTGTTTGAGAGCCAGAAACCTAAAACTAAGTTGCTCCAAAAAGATATCCATCTGGTAAGGGTATAATTGTAAATATGTATACTGAATACAGGGAACACGTTGAGGAACTGAGGAGTTTAAGAACATGAACAAAAATATAACTGAAATGTAATCTTATAGCACAAGCCTCCTCACCACTCTGATCTACATCAGTGTCCTACACTGGTTGAGCCTTCGCTCCATTACGTTAGGAGGTGTACTAACCCAGCACCTATAAACCTAACAGGGCTAAAGATGAGTGCACTAACCGCCCGAAATGAAACAGTGAGAGCCGCACTCACGCTCCCCACCAGCTGAGCTGGGTGCACTGCTGTTTCTTGATGAGCCTGAAGCAGGGAACCTGGAGCACATTGAAGAATGTGAACCCTACCATCTGAGAGATGGTGTCATTCACCTCAGTGAGGCACTGCCGGAACCTGGGAAACAAGACGGATCACAGAGCAGATCAGGAAACTATCCTTCTAACTGTCCAAATGGCTGTTACAAGTATATATTCAACTGAGTAAACAGATCACATACAGTAAACCACAGGTTATACAAGCCTATTCAGATCAAAAAACTTTCTAAGTGCTACAGGGAGGTGTGGTTGCTAATTGGACACACCTGTGACCCATTGCCCTGGCAGGTCATGTGTTGTCCCAAGTAGAGTAATGTGTTCTGAGAGAGAGGTTTTTTGAGTTCTTGTACTGTTTGTGTTCAAGTACTGGGTCTTTTTTGTGACCACTGCCCTGATTTTTTTCAGACCATCATGTGTTTTTTTTTAAACATCCCTTGCAGTAAAGCCTTTCATTACTTGGAGTCTGGATTTTGGAGCTACCCCTGTCTATATAACATTAAGGTTATATGAAGTAATGATGATGATGATGATGAACACTCATAATTGCTCACAAAATGCACTGTAACTGTTCTGTTCTCTGATAATGCTAATTTATACTAGACGTTCACCTGCCATATTGACCAGCTAAATTAGATGGTAACATTACATATTAATGAAGGAACTGATTTCTGAACCCCAATGGAAACTGATACAGTACACACTACAGTCAGTTAGCTAGGCGGCACAATACAATCCCACCCTCTGTGTCTGCTCAAGCTAAATCTTCACTTTAGTTCCTGGAGTCTAGTTTACATTATATCATATCTTGAGTTAAATTGAAAGTCCTAGAAAGGGGCCTCAAAAACATCTGTTATGGTAATGATGTGGAATGACTTTGGGAAACCAGAAATTTCTGGACAATTATAATAGTATTTGGTGATGTCTATGGTATTGACATTGGTTTGGAGAAATTAAATTGAAAGTTTTGTACACGTTTAGGATGAGTGGGTAATGACAACAAGGCATGAACATGCAAAACGTACCATGCAACGTTCAAGATGGAAAAGTTTAAGACTACATTACATAATGATGACTGACAGTTGATAATTTTCAGTATTTATTGTAGACATATGTAAGAGACTCTGGGAAGGAGTTATGGCTCAGAAGTTCATGCCAAGGATGTTAAACCACAGGTAAATTCTACAATGTAACAGCAAAACCTAAGAGCCCAAGCTTGGTATTGCCTCGGCTCACCTGCGGTCGCAGCTGCAGTGGGACACTGTGAACAGGTGGTGATTGAAGACGCCATAGTTGACTTTGAAGGAAGGGATGGTGTGCTGACAGTGGTCATGCTCACGGCAACACTCGTCAGTCTGCTTAAACATACCTGCAGCACGCCATGTGGTCAGAGTGACTCAGTACAGAAGGAACTCAAGTTTAACGCTCATGCCTCTTTGACTTTGTTTATTCACCTGTGTTAAATATATGTAGAATGTTGTAGGTGAGTCCACCTAAAGTCCCCTGTGCTGACAGATTCAACAGACAGCATAAAAAAGTGAACATCATAAGTTTTATTTTACATTTGTAAAATATTTTATATTACGGTTTATTTATAATACTGTATATACAACAGCCATTTT
>JABJVR010009265.1:0-10017 GCA_025773905.1 Chitala chitala
TTTGCATGTTCTCCCTGTGCTTGGTGGGTTTTCTCCGGGTGCTCCGGTTTCCTCCCACAGTCCAAAAACCATGCAGGATAGGTTGATTGGTGTGTCCAAATTGCCAATAGTGTGTGCCCTGTGGTGGGTTGGCGCCCCGCCCTGGGTGTCCCCTGTCCAGCATGAAAACTGGGTATATGTGCTGTCTTAGATGTTGATTTTGGTAGCTGGTATGTCAGATTCTTCTGAGTGGGGGAGTTGTAGGAGAGGGGTGGGTCAGGTGTGCAAGACTGAAGTCTGCCTCTCTGATGACTAGATGAAGGATGCTCTTTTATAAATTACGAACTTTGTTACCTGTCAGTTTGGACAAGTCACATTACCACAGGGAAATCTAATCACCTGCAGGAGCTTTGGTCAAAGGTCAAAAGACTTTTAATAATCATCTAATAAGACCTGATATCCAATCCACATAACACAGTATGTCACCATCAAATGTTATATTGCACTGCAGTAATTATGAGAAGCATCACTGCTATTAGACTCTGGGACCACAGCAGGTAAAAATGTATGAAATTGAGCCACAGATCAGGGTGTGTGACTGCCAAATGTATGGTTCAATCAAACTTACTGAAAAAAATCACTTATGTTTGTGTAACATAGTCACACTATAGATAGGGTGACAAGCTGAAATAAATTATTCAGGAATATTTAGAAGTGAAACATGCTGCTTTACATTTATTCATTTGGCAGATGCATTTATCCAAAGCAACTTACATTTTACATACATGTTACACTTGAGCTAGCACTGGGTGTCTTACTCAGGGACACAGCTGTTAGCTGGGCTGAGATTCAAACGAGGAACCATCTGCATCTTAGCCTGATGTTTTACCCATTGAGCTACCAGGCTACCCCTGTGGTTTCACAAAAAAGAAAGAAAAAATGAAGCCTTACATTCTTTTAGTTTTTCAAAATGATATAATTTTAGAAGTCACAAAAAGGCCTAAAAAACAACCGTAACTTTTAAAAATAATGCACAAATTTACAAGTCACTTAAACATCACACCTATTGCAGTGAGGATCTCTGTCATGCCCTAGCCTATCGTGCCACCCTGTGTCCTCTAGGTGGCACCCTTCCTTGTTTCTCTGCTTTGCTGAATCATTGTGTTACTGTCGTTAGTGATTTCCACTTGTGTTCCATTTCCTTTTGCCTATTTAGTTTCTCTGTTTCTGTCAGTTTATTGCTGGCGATTGTGAGTAGATGTGCAGAGAGTAGATGTGCAGAGAGTAGATGTGCTTTGTGTTCAGTTCAACAACCTGTATCTTGGCCTTGTTTCCCTTTATAACCCTGTTTGTACTTGGTTTTGGCTCTGTAATTAACCTTATTACACTTGGACGTCGCCTGGCCTCGCCGTTTGTGACAGTCTGAATAGAAGTGACTGCATGAGGGAAAACAGTGTAATTAAACATATTACAGATAGTGTGACCATGTGATGAATTGGGTCAGACATAATTGGGCTTATGTCCACATGTCATGCTACATGCAAAAAACACCTCCTGCTACATCTGCAAGATGTTTCCTTTAAAAATCCAGGTCTTTAAGAAAACAGTCATATCTCTTAATTTTATGTGAAACACATGTCACCAAAAGCCAAAACTAGTTTGTTACATGAGGCCAACTGGGAACAGCTGTCCTGATTAAATGCAGCTTCATCCAAATGATAGGACTGCTGATGGTCCCAGTCCTAAAAGGTGACATTATTAGCTATCTTTCACTGCTGAACTTCATCTCACCTCTGTCAATGGCTATGGGGGAATAGCTAAAAAGCATTTTCACCCTCTTTTCAGGCCTAAATATATTCTGTGATTAGAAGGTAAATTCCACGAAAACCATTAGCAATTAGAGCACTGCAGTTGTCAAGGTGTATAATTAGGGCCAATGTGCATAACTATGGAGAAAGGTTTAGTAAATTACATTAACTTAGTGTTAAAGTCACTGATGCGAGTCTGGTAAGACCCACAGGAAGCACAAGACAGAATGCAGGTATTGATTTCATGTCCATGATGGAAATTGACTTAATGGAGTCAGAGTGGTACAGTTTTTATTTTCTGTACTTGAACAAAGGTCTGTGCTCTTTTACACATGGCAAGGAGAAAGCCTTTGACAGTTTGATTCTCATGTTTAAAAGAAAGGAAAATAAAGTATATTTTAAAAATTGATTTTACAGCATAAAAGCATTTTACAATACCTGTCATCTACACCTGAAAGATGTACTAAACAATTAAGTATTGCATATGTTTATAAATACATTCAGGTGTTTGATTTCAATACTTTTTTTATTTCAGCATTTTGTCTTTTGCATGATTTGCTATAAAGTGTTTGTGAGTGAAAACAGCATGTTTTGTTGTTCAGTTAATAAATTTCCCTCCCCCTTTCTACAGTGTAAGGAGTGCAGGTGCCCACTGGGTAAAGTAGTTTCAAATTGTATATAGTCAATCCTGTGCTCACACACACAAATGCATATGCACTCATGCAACACAAACAAGAAAGCACAAGGAGGTACACACAGAAAAAAACAAAACATGAACCAAGCATGTTACAGATCATACCACAGTGCAACACTTTCTGAGTTTCTGCTAAACTTCTGTAATTACGTGGCCTAAAGCACGTTAATTCTGGAGAGTGGTTAAGTCAAGTCTGCTTTAGGGGAGAGAGGCTGTATCAGGGTTTGCTGTGAAGGGCGATTAAATAAAGCCGCCTCCGGATAAGTGTGCACACATTCCCTTCAGCCTGAAGGAGGCGCCGCTGAAAATGAGTGGAGGAAGGAGTGACGAAGCGGATTGGCACCACCTGAGACGCAGCTGTTCGCTTTAATCAACGTTTTGGGAGGGGCACAAAAAATGAGGGAGGGGGAATTTTTTTCCACATCATCGGGACACACAAATCCTCTGTCAGTGTTCTGGCAGTGGAGGGAGTCCATATATCGACTGTGCCGTTCAACTCGGCGCTGACGGGCTACGCGAGGCCGGGATCAGAGACCGGGGGACGAAGCTGCCAGTGGCATGGACATCTTTATGGCACAGGAACTTAATTGCATCTGGCATCTCCAAACCCTCGGATCTGGCACCTCTCCATTCTGTCTTCCAAAGCAGGCTTTGGAGATTTCTTCTCTTATGCAAATCACATCAGCTGCATTCGCCAACGGATTTTCTCTCCATTCTTCTGACTGGACCACAACTTTTTTCAAAGTTACTTTTTGTTCAGGAGACTTGGTTTGTTGTATTTCTTTTTATCTCCATACCTAAAGATCTGACCACCTAAGGAGGCTTACAGGTGCCAGCATAACTCCTGCTACACTGTGATAACATTTAAAGTGTTCATGGTCTCTTGTCCGCAATGCTGAAAAAAGCTTTTCGGTCATAAAAAAACATTAATTAAAGCTTCGCTTATACATCTCATGTTATTATTTCAAATATAAAAACTAATATGCAAATTGTCCATCTATGTCATGCTATTTTTGAATGTTGCTCTTAATGAATGCCAGTAGAGTCACACTGCCAGTTATATCATTTACATTTACAATTTCAAATCATCACAGAATCACATTCTGTGTACAGTGTCCTCATGATTCAGAGCAGTAGGAAATATTTAAGAGCTTCTGCTTAATTTTTGCTCTGGCTCATAGATCGTAATGTTAGAAACTGGTCTGGCAGCCACTCAATGCTGGAAACAGATTCCCTAACTCAAAGGCATTTAGGCAGGTATGACCAGCTTCTACAGAGAGAAGACTCAGAAAAATTGGAAAAATATCCATCCATCCATCCATCTATTATCTTAACCGCTTATTCCTGGTGAGGGTCGCAGGGAAGCTTGGAGCCCATCCCAGAGCACAGAAGGCGCAGGACAGGGGACACCCAGGGTGGGGCGCCAACCCACTACAGGGCACGCACACACACACACACACACACACACACACATCGGGCAATTTGGACACACCAATCAACCTAACCTGCATGTCTTTGGACTGAGGGAGGAAACCGGAGCACCCGGAGAAAACCCACCAAGCATAGGGAGAACATGCAAACTCTGGAAAAATATCCTCACTATGTAAAAATTTTTTGGACTAAAGAACACAGTAACTGAAACGTTTGATAAAACATTTCCTGCTGGACAAGTACTTACTAAGGGTTTGCCGTTCTGAAGGACTGCTCCTTTGACATGTCTTTGACAAAACGATAAAGCTGTTTTTGTGGCAACCTCCCAAGAATATTATTGTGTAGCTTTTAAATTCTTTCCTTCTTCACCTTGTTTCTTTGTCCCCAGTGCTCTGCCGTGTGTGTCAGCACCGTCGATAAACGGGCCAGAGTGGCACCTTCAGTGCTGCATCAGAGCTGACAGGGGAAAGGGGCCGACATTCTTCACAGGGATTGCTGGAGACGCATGACATCATTAAGACGATGAGGCCTTCAGGGCAATGCTGGCAGTCCCAGACACACTCCCCATAATCAATCCTTCCTGTGGCAGCACTGACTTCCCAGTGGGCCTCTAATCTATTTTTAATATTTCTTGGATAAGTGCACTCTCAGATCGCCTTTAAAGAGAGCCATACATTTGCAATGCTGTTTCGTACCACATTTCTTAAACTACAGTTAAGTGTGTGATCGAGGGACTGGTTTTCTCCCTCTGTGAAAATCCATTTTACCTGCTGTACCAGTCAAGATGAGAAGGTAAGTAAGACAAATCAAGCACTTCTGGGGAAATATAGACCATTTTTGGGGCCACTTTTTCATGCTCACTCCCACTGGTGGAGACACCTGAATGTTCAGGGTTCTACATACACACTTCTTTAACCATCTCCTTTGTATTTCTCCTTTAATTTAAGGACAAATCTAATGTTTTAATTCTGTATCTAGGCATTTCATCGTGTGATTTGAGAGAGCTCTCACCATCTGAAAAGGCAGAGCTAGCAAGATGGAAATAAAAAAAAATATATTGGATATAAAGTAGTAGTGTTGAAATGCTTTAAATGGTGACACACTCACAAGACAACAGTGTTAACTCCTTGTGTGCCCCACATATTACATTACCAAAGCCACGTGCTTTTATATGAGTGCATACGTGTATGCGTGCATTTGTGTATGTGTGTGCGCAAATGTATGTGTATATGTGCATACAGTAGGGGGGGAAGGCTTTAACACTCCCTAAAGTTGTGATGTATGGGGTTCCCAGCAGAGCCTGGACTACCTCTGTATTTCCACACAAAGCCCTCACCTTTTATTAGGGTCTCTGCAACCCAGTGTGTTTGCACGTCTTCTACCTGTCCATACATCAGATAGCAAAGGCCAAAGCAGAGAACAACCAAATCAAAAGGCCAAATTCAAACCCATAACCATGTGGTACCAGTGCTGCCCATGCTTTTGCCTTGGTGTCAAAAACAGACTCAACATATATTTGTTCTGCTGTGCTCAATTTAAAGGGTGTTATTGTAATAGCAATGCATTCATTTTGATAACTTCCTAATAGGCCATAGGACTATGCGCAGGCATATGTTCTCAAGAATTACTTAATTACTGATGCGCTTTTGACATTGTTTTCATTGGTATAGTGCACAGAATTGCTCTTGCATTGAGCAGGCACAGCCTGGAAAGATGTGTTGCTTAATTTGGTGACATGAAAGTATCTACTCAATCTGTAACAGAAAAGTACAGTAACACAACTGCATACAACAGCTTTTTAAAACAAAGTTTAAAGTATTATGTGGATTTGTTGTCATATAATGGTACTGATTTGCATTGTTTTGTTGTATATCTGCTACTTTTGCAGATACTGTAGGTATTGAAACAATTTTATGATCTATCCTTCCAATTCGTACTAAAAACTGGCTACACCTTGTCATCGCGCCAGTCGTAGTGTTGTGTCTTTAATAAGTTCGCATACTATACTAGATCTTCTCTACTCATGTCTCTGCATCTAAATTGTCCTTTTACCAGGACAAAATTACCACTGCTCCTGACTCACATAAACTCTTCTCCACCTTCTCTACTCTTCTCAATCCACCCCCTCCACTCTCCCCCTCATCTATTACAGCAGAGGACTTTGCCTCCTTTAAGGAGAAAGTGACCACCATCAGTTGTCAGTCCTCTGAACCAAACCTTCAGATCCCCTGCTCCCCAGCAGCATCTACAAATTTCACAACCTTCTCACGTCGTTCAGAGAAGGAAGTATTAGATCTTCTTCTCTCCCTCCAGTGCACAACATGACCACTGGATTGTGTCCCATCTCATCTATTCCAGACCATCTCCCCAGCCTTCCTTTTCCATCTGATTGACTTTGTCCACTTGTCATTGACATCTGGTAACTTCCCCTTGATCTTCAAAGATGTTTGTATCTCTCTGCTTCTGAAAACAACATCCCTAAATGCTGCTTAAGAACCTCAGGCTAGTATCTCTATTTACATTCTCTTCTAAAACTCTTGAATGAGCTATCTCCAACAACTGTTTCTCTCACACCAATCTGGCTTCAAGAAAGGGCATCTGAGACTGCTAAGTAAACCACAAAATTCTTATTCCAATGCTCTCCAACTGATGGATTGCCTCCTACCTTTCAAATTATTGTTACAGAGTATCCTGGAGGGGCCAAGTGTCAGAGTCAAAGACTGTTACGACAGCAGTCCCTCAAGGTTCAGTACTTGGTCTGCTCCTCTTGTCTCTGCATACAACTTCCCTGGGATCAATCATCTTTTCACATGGCCTACCATGCTATTGCTGTACTGATGACATCCAGTTCTTTCTGTTCTACCTACCCTTAGACACAGGCATTTTGGCAAAGATTAACTCATGCTTTACTGACATCTCAAGATCGACGACCACCACCTGCAGCTGAATCTCTCCAACACTAAGCTGTTAGTCATCCCAGTTGTCTTTCAGTCTTAGCACATGAACTGTAACAACTGTAACATCTTCAACATCAGTGAAGAACGTTGGATTAGTGATGGAAAACAATGATGTCTGATGTTTTCTGACCAAATTGTTACAGTCTCCAGGGCTTGCACATTTGCCCTCTTCAACATCAGGAAGATCAGATTATCTCTATCTGAACATTCAACAGAAATCCTGGTCCAAGCATTAGTCATCTCAAGATTAGACTATTGCAACTCACTCCTGCCTGGGGTCCCAGCCTCTGCAACGTAGCCTCTCCAAAGGAATCAGAATGCTGCAACCCATCTTGTCTTCAGCGTTCCCAAACTCACATGTTACTCTTCTTCTCATCTCCCTTCATTGGCTCAGATTTGCATCAAATACAAGACCATGATGCTTACTTTCTAGTTCATCAATGGTCCTGCACCAAACTACCTCCAAATCAAACGTCCTCTAACATGCTCTACAATCTGCAATGGAAAGAGACTGGTCGCACATCTGCTGAAAAATGGTGGACTTAGACTCTTCTCATCCCTGATGCCTCATTGGTGCAATGAGGTGCCCCTCGCTTTGAGGACTTCGTCGTCTCTGTCCGCATTCTGAAAGCAACTGAAGACTCATTTGTTCAAGGAGCCCTTCAGCACTGCCTCTTTATTGTTCCAATGTTTAAATGTTGTTTATTTATCCCATGTGTTACTGGTAATTTAATATTTTGTCTTTTAGATGATATGGACTCTCTTTTGCTTAACTGAGTCTTGTGCACTTTGGCTAGATTAGATTAGATCGAACTTTATTGATCCCACAGTGGGGAAATTCTCTTGTTACACAGATCACAGGGAACTGGAATTAAGGTGCAAGAAAACAAGGTGCAAGAAATTGAGGTAGCTTAAATTACATAAAAATTAAAGAACAAAATTAAAGATAAAATTAATAAGAATAGATAAAGTAAAGAATAAAATACTTATATACATAAACCACATAGGACAGCATTTACTGTTAGCTGGATTCTCAGATATTTAGCGTCTTCTAAATGAATAAATTTGTGTATACAAATTTAATGGGTTTTGATTAAGTAAAAAATATGACACTTTGAGTTAATTTAATTGAACAGCTCGATCACCAACCGCTCTCCTTTATTCTTGCAGTCCTCCTGAAGCCAGATATTCCTGTGCTCCCCTTTTTATGCTTTCCATTTTGAATTGAATTTAGAAAAAAAAGCAAAAATTTGTCTTCACTTGAAAATTAAACATGGCTCCTGTGGTCCAGGAACAAACATGCCCGAGACAATCGCATCACTGTGATGTAATCTACCTTGCTGGAGGGTGGAGTCTGGCATGGTTTGGTATGCTCCTGAGCAGGACCAATCTGACTCGGTATATACAGCACAATGTGCAGTACAAAAGCCAGTGAACATGGCATGGCTCAGACCAGCTCAAGAATTTGTGCCAGTAGAAGAGTGCCATTGGTGTTAGTCCAAAACGTATGGCAGCAAAGTGCAAAGTTTTGAACATGAACACAGCAGCAGGTAGCATGTTGGTTAAAAGGATTAAAAGCAGTAGGTAGCATGCCAGGTAGCACAGCTTACAGTTAAGGCCATGGACTCTTAACTCTGCAGTGGCATACCTCTGATTTCTTAACAAGGTCTTGAATCTATATCTCTCCAAGTAAATGACCTGCAGTGTAAAATGCTAAAAGAGGAAAAGTGAATTGATTGGGAAAGGCAGAGTTCGCTGAGTAAATAAATGTGAGATAATGGTGTTATCCTGAATTCCATCCCTCAAGCGCGATGTCCACATCCATGCCTCCCACCCGTCACGATTTGTTGAGTGGCAGTGATGCTGTACCCATGTGTTACCTGTGTTCCCCTTAATCACACAGACTTGGCCACATGCAGATGGCAATGCTATTATCCACATACAAATGAGAACTGATGACAGCCAGAGAGCGTGTGGGACCCAGCGCGGGATGCTGGGTAACTCTTTACCATGCAGATTAGAAGGCCTCTGTCGCTTGTGAAGTGGCTCTCCTCGCTCTGACACAATCACCGCCTTACCTTCCCCACCAGGCGGCCTGCTGCCATTCAGCTCATCCTCGTCTCCACACACGGCTCGTCCTAATTATCAATCACTCCAATGCCGCTGCTCAAAGTTCCGTTTTTAGCCTTTCATGTTGTTGCTAATTTTCAGGGGCTGTTCGGGATGGTGTTTGAAGAGGATGGTGGTTTTCTTTTTTTTTAATTCAACAATCATTCTGGCTGAGATGCAAAGTTATTACACACTCAACCTTTCTCTGGTGCCAGATAAACATTTGCCAATTTAGTTTTATAACATAGTAATTATCTCCTTGAATACTACAAGCACAGAAAAGTGTTTGGTTTTGTGTCCTTGTGTTAGAAAGATGAGGACTATTCAGTTCCGGCATTGGGCTGGACAATGCTATTCATGTTGCGTTTTAATTTCAGTAATCCAAACAGGTTCAGTGCAGCTAGACCCATGCTGACGTCTAAAACAATCACACTGACTTGAAGCTATGTGTTGTCCAGAACCGAAAGCGCAACAGAGCCGAGACATATCAGACCCACTGATATTTGATGACCTCAGGTCAGCCCATGAGCAACGGCAGACCAGAATGCAAACACCCAAGCAGACTGGGGTCTAGTGCTCTGTCCCAGTGGAATCCTGTATTACATTTGCATTCAATTACTTTGCTGCTGCTTTTATGCAAACCGAAGGTATCCAGGGGGGAATTTTCATTGATTTATACAGCCGAGCATTTTATTGCACTAATTCAGGTTAACCACCTCACTGAAGGCTTTTGAGCAGTTCTGTGACTCAGACACAGAAGCACACATGTCAGGTGTCCCTATCTTTACCCATTCTGCTATCTGTGTTCTCATTCTTGTTGCAACATGTTGATCTCACCAGGAGAACCTGATTTCCATTATTTTTTATGGGCGATTCCTGATAACCAGAAGAACTTAAAGCTTGAGTGTAGCATCTAATAACTGTGCTCATATGAATTAAATGTTATAATATCCGGGGGTTTAAAATATCAGTTTCTGTTTCTATCCTTAGCTGATTTTACACATCCATGAACATAGATATTCATGTCTGTATATATATA
>JABJVR010009266.1:0-10016 GCA_025773905.1 Chitala chitala
CCAACTTATTGCTCTATCAGGTGACATCCCAGACCACCACCCCCCCAGTGCCACTGAAAAACAGGATGGCTGCATGAGAAAAGGAGCTGCATCACAGCAGAGCACAGGCTGCCGAGCATGGGGGAGAACACGAGGTGCAGGAAGGGTCAGTCTGAACGCCGACACGCACACAAGCACGTCACAGGAATGTGTGACAGAAGCGTATTCCAAGGAGAGAAACACTTCCAGGAGTCACGCACATATCATGTGCAATTAAGCATCTAATGTGTGTTCCAAAGCAGGTTGCACCAAACAGAAACATTCCTACATCTTCCTCATCTCTTCTTCCAGTACCATTTCTTATTATGATTTTATTCTGGTAAGGTATAACTGCTAGGCTGCTAGGGTAAATGAGCTAAACAGAAAGTCAATTCATATTTACAGTGAGAAAAAAAAAACGTTTAAAGGAAAAGCATGCCAATGTAAACACAATGTCTGAAACTTTTACAGCTCAGTTTGACGAGGACATGGTAGCATTTCACTGCAGTACACAGTTTAAAATCTTACCTGTTAATTCTGTCTATATATCTGTGCTTTGCTGTCCAACACACTACAGCAGACCTTAGGCATTAGTGCAGCTGTACCACCATGGGACATGGTGCCCTCTTGCCATCCCAGATCTGTCAAACTGGGCATCCTGCCCATGTCAGATTACAGATTTAATCAGCAGTGCAGAGGAATGTGCACCAGGGACAGCGGACATCCACTCTGAACACCAAATCAAAACCCTACTGCTCTCTACACTAACCCTGTGGCAAAAACAAAACATTGAGTGGAATATGTTCGCGATCTAATGAACTATTCAAAATAATACTGCGTGTGTTGCAACCGGGGCAGTCTTAGGGGCCCTCCACAAACTCCCAGTTCACACAATAAGACAAAATATCCCAACAGCCCAAGCAAACACGTAAAAAATAAAAACAACAATTAGTATTTCAAACGAAAAAATAAAAATGAAGACAAAAGTCAGTACAAACAAAGGAACCAAAAACCCAAAACAGAAATACCCTGAAATAATGTGAACAAAGTACACACCTAAGAGACAAACAAAAAAAAACCAACCCACCAACCAACCTGAGCCAACCCAAACCCAAACCCAAACCATCCATCCTCCCGCCAGGCAGGGCTTTTAACATAGTCATGACCCAGAACTGGAAACATCTGGCTTCATCTGAAGGGCATTTGCTGGTATATTGCCCAATGAGTAACGACTTAAAGATCCAGAGGGCTCTGTGTCTTCTCATGGGCTGTGTCCAAAATCTCACATTATTGTTATATTATTGTTGTTGTTGTTATCATTGCAACAGTAAAATTTAAGATGAGCTAAATGCCTTGTTTAGTGTCTCCTTGTACTCCTGCTGATTGATTTCATTTTTCTTATTATCCCAATTAATTTTCACCTGCCTCTTTTCCTTTATTCTTTCCTGGAATTCCTCATTCCACAACCACCAAGTCTCTTTGTCTCCCTTTCTCTGTCCAGATGTCATGCCTAATATCTTCTGTCTCCCTCACCACTTCTGCAGTAGTTGCCCAGTCATCCTGTACCTCTTTGCGTCCTCCCAGCATTGGGCTCACCTCCTCCCTGAATACTGCTTGGTAAACTGCATTTTACAAATGCATTAAAAATCTATTAAACATACCTTAGAGGTCCAGCAAAGCATTGTGCAGCTGTATTTGCACAATGCATTGCTGGACCTCTAAGCTATGTTTAAATTGTTTTTGAATCTTTAAAAAGATTTTGAATATAAACGTAGTGTTTAAAATGCGTCTTTAGAACTGGCGAGGTACTCTTTGTTCAGCAGTTTTGAACAACACCCTCTAGGTGGTGCTCTTGCTTTTAATAAACGACTGAGATGAGTATTCTGTGAGTGACAGTTATTAACTGCCAGCATCCTGACTCATTTGTATCTGTTTAATAGATCGTATGACACTTCTAAAACCATGACCAAATGGTGCTGTTTTGTTTTACTCATAATGTTCTACTTTAAGTCCTCAACTACACCTATTTGTTGATGGTTAAGAGTAAAATGTCACCTGAGACGTCCCAGACACTGAAACACTGAGGTAAGTGCTAAACAGACACACACACTGCTGGACACTTTTAAATCCATACAAAAACTTAAAAAAATGAAGAATATAGAAAATAAGATATGTACTTTATTACATTTTTTTGCAAAGCAGGGCATTTGATTGTTGTTAAAGTTAAAAGTTAGCCATAGACTTCAGACTAAAGAATTAGAATTTCAATTGATCATATGTTTTCCAACTTTTTACATTTTGACTTATTGTCTATGAAGATTCTTAGTTGTCCAGGTGAGGTTATCTGGAAGTTTAGTCATGTCAATTGGACTTCTTCCTCCTTTATGCAGAAACGTTTCACCTTTTACCAAAAGGCTTCTTCAGTCTGATGCATCCATCAGTCTGATCCATCAGATTGAAGAAGCCTTTTGGTAAAAGGTGAAACGTTTCTGCATAAAGGAGAAAGAAGTCCAATTGACATGACTAAACTTCCAGATTTTGACTTATTTGCAAATCAAATTTTACCAGTTGGTCTTTGCAAAAAATGTCCAGCATCTGTATTGGCCCACCTTGTCTCTTCCTTTTCCCCACGCACGCTCATTCTTTTTCACTTCTTGGTATTCTATCATCGCTTTCCCCTGTGTCACATTACCTTCTGTTTATTTAAACCCTCCTTCTTCCTCTCTCCTTTGCCAGTTGTTGAGTGTATGGATGTTTAGAGAGAGTTTGTGTAGATCTTAGCTTTTGTTAGTTATTTTGTGTTATTTAATGAACCTTGATCCCTTGTATTGTCTCCCCACCTTCTAGTAAACCCATCTGTGATTAGACTCAACCCCTACCTCCATTTCCTCAAATTGTGACAAAAAGCAAAGTTTCCAATCCAAACGCTCTTTAAAATTCACCAGCTGATAAAGGAAGCAGATTTCTCTGGGCAACAACACATCTGCATTAATCTGTTCGAACAATGGAAGTGTTTATTTTTTAATTTAAAAATAAAGTGCTTTTTATGTACATCATGATAAAACAACAGCAACAGTACCTAAAAAAAGATACAATTCACAGTGACTTTCTACAACATCACAATTTAATAAAATACTTTTTACATGCAAAATGAAAACATGTTGGACTGGAGTCTGAACAGGCTCGTCCACCTGAAGACGACGTAGATGTAAAATGTCCTACTGTGACAGACTGATGGACTACAGTCTTACCTGGAGGATGAGTCAACCGAAGCATCCTTCACTGAGTTCTGCAGACCCAACACCCTGTCACAGTGGCTGTGGCTCTCGTGTATAGAATCTAATCAGATGTTAGTCTGTGAAACCATTTAACCGAAAGCTTCTTAAATACCAAAACTACATACAGATTCATTTTACCAAAACTACATTGTTGTCTTCAAGCAATTGCATTGTTTTTTTTTCTTTCTGATGATAAATATTTTCTTAGGTGATTTATACTGTCATTGCTACAAATACAGTTGAATCTTGTCTGCAGTAAGTAATCGTCCATAAACAGCAAAAGGAAAAAAAAAACAAATAAATTACAAAATAAAAAAATTAACCACGTATTACCAGTAAATCTGCATGGAAAACAGGAGCTTTTGATCACTGCTGTAGATCTTTTGATACCGAGCATCAAAGGTATAACGTAACGTACAATCTTAATTGTCTAGACAGTAAATTAACACAGAACAACAACAGGGAAACACAGAGAAGTCCAGTAATTTGTGAAAAGTTTTTCTAATTTAATGATGACACATCGTCATTAAAACACGTCCATCATGCTGTTTCCCAGGCGATAACTCAACGCCTACACTGGTCACCTGTCCGTGAGCGTACTGGCCAAGTGTCACAGGTGGGATCTTTGCCCTGTGTTTGTGCAGGTTGTTTAGTTGTAATAATGACTGAAGACACGTGCTAACTGTATACACAGAATGCATTTAAAAATCAGAGGAGACTCCTGCCCTACACAGTAGTGTGTAAATCAAGGCATTCTTTAAAATACAACTAAAGTAGTTTCAATTGGAAGTACACAATCACAGAGGTCCTTCTAACTGGGTCAAACACAAAGAGTGCTTTACATTTTTTTGAGTAGCACTGTATGTGTTTCACGTAAAAAACCTGCTCTTACATTAGCAGATCACAGTCTCTGAGAATTAGATTTCCCATCATTCCACTGATTGAATTCAAGTATGGAGGAGGGTCAGGTGACATGTTCAACCGTCACAACGTGCACCGTTATGTCAAACTCATTACGTTATGTCAAAACCGCTGGTAAAACGTGATTTACTGAAATTACTTTTCAGGCTTTTCTTTAGGGAAATGTGCACACTGGTATTTCAGTCATATGTTACATGATGTTGCTGTGGAACAGCAGAACATAGAATGATATGAAAAAAAGACTTTTAATGGATGTTGCCATTTTTTTTTTAATCACTGCATGCAACAATTTTGGTCTTATTAATGATGAGCAAAATATATATACTGTGAGTCCTTCTCAGATGATCCTGTCACCCAGAGCTCGCTGGACAGTGAAGAGAACATTGGCATCAGCTCCTGTCCCCTTCGAGGTCTCTTGGCCATCTCTCTGAACACCAGCATGTTCAGCACTCTGTGTTCAGCACTCTGTTCAGAGTGGACATCCGCTGTCCCCTTCAGTGTTATACACTAAGTGTCACTTGTGGAAAATACTGATCCAACAGAGATAGCCTGAACTGTACCGGAAATATCTGGCTCTAAAGCCCATAACGGTGCCCACTGAACCATGTTTCCATCTCCTTTTGGTCCACTGCATATTGTGTTTGTGCTAGAAGACTGTTTTTTGGCCGTAGGCCTCTGGACACGGTGGGCTAAGTGCAGGACTCTACCTTCTCGGATTCTTCTCCTCAACATGAAATGACTATCTTTGAAATTAAGTACTGTTCCTGGGGTTGGAGCTCCTGTTATCTGCTTCTTCTTGTACCTGCTGGGAAGAACATCTCCACCTCCTGCTTCCTGTACTTGGCTGAATATCATTGACACAAACGCACAGCAATGCACAGTGGAGATGTTTTTAACCTCGTACAACGTACCTGTCCACCTTTGCTTTTATAAGGAAAGGAAAGGGGAATTGTGGCCAAGTATGTTTGTATATACGAGGAATTTGTCCTCTGCATTTAACCCATCCCCCTGGGGGGGAGCAGTGAGCAGCCATACATGGCGCCCGGGGAGCTAGTGCTGAGTGTCTTGCTCAAGGACACACCTGGCTGGGCTGGGATTTGAACCAGGGACCAGAAGACTTCCACCTCCTAGCCTGATACTCTACCCATTGAGCCATCAGGCCGCTAAGGGGAAGAAATCACACTGGTTGCCTGACCATAAAAACAAAGATGGCTGTATTTCCACATTCATTTGCTTGTCAATCCCCTCAAGTATCTCAGTACGGGTGTGAAAACAAGGTGACCAGAAACATCACTCTACAAGGTGGGCTAATCTGACACGAAGGGTGGCGCCCTGTGACAGTAGGGAGACCGGGCCTTGTCACAGAACCATGGTGAAGTTACATGGAGACAAAATGAGAGGTAGGACACATCTGTGATCAGGCCCAGGATTTCGGTGTTGTTCATTTTTTACTTAGATGTTCTCTGTCCAAAGAACATGTAAATCCACCAGTTGCTTTGCTCAGTTTGGACAGCTGGCACCAGTGTCAGAGAGACCAAGCCTCACACAATGGAGTCCTTGATCTCAGATCCCAACCGTACTCGGGGGCGTGGGCAGGTGGGCGAGATCTCCACATGACTCTCCTTGAAGTGCAGAGGCCTCCTGTCTGATTCAGAGAAACTCTTGCTGTTGTCAGGGGAGGAGTCAAGCGTGGGCGTGCTGCAGAAGTAGTTGTCATTGAGGGTCTGATAACCCTTGTGGTCAGAGGTGGAGGTTGTCATTGTGTTGCTGTTGAGGGGCAGACTCTCAGCAGGTCTGCTCACCACCCTGGGTTTCATCTGCTGCTTGCTTGGACACTCACTCTCTTTCAGCATGGACTTCATACGACCCCTGTTTCTGTAGACAATGAACAAGGAGAAGATGACGAGGCAGAAGGCCAGCAGTGTGCACACAACGATCAGCTCATTCTGATAGGTCCTGGCGCTGAGCGAGGGGTAGCGCGCCTCTCCGGGCAGAACGATGGTATGCCTGTGGACCTGGGCGGTGTGGGAATGGCCCGTCTGTGTGCTGCTCTCCACCGTGGCCTCTGCTCTCACACAGTAGTTGGCCTGAAGCTGCCAGAAGCCCTCTTCCACAGACCAGCACTCGTAGGTCTCCAGCCTGTCTGCGTGAGCGACCACTAGCAGACCGCCGTCTGGGCTGGCGTACAGGAAGCCCCTGGCGCTCTCTCCGTACTCCCACCTCCTCTCCGCCAGGTTCGAGCGAAGGTCACATGGAAGGACCCTGAAGCTGTTGGCTGGGACCACAACCTCCTGGCACACAGACGTGTCTAGAACAAACAAATGCAGCATCTCATTCCTCTGTTACTGCTGCGATGATGAGAGTGGACGGTAATGCCAGCAGTGTGAGTGTGAAGGAGAAATTGGCAGCATGGATTCATACACTGGTACCGATGTAATTACACTAAGTACACATGCAGTGACCCCTGGTATCAGTTCAGCAAACACAAAAACACTGATGAAAAGCACAGAAATCACAAAACACTGAAGTGGAACAGACAATATGTCAGAAGGATGGTGTGGTTGGAGGTAATATGCAATGCTCATTATGTACCATTCTGAGATGGCAGTTCGGTGGTAGCAGCCAGCGGCCTCTCTACATCCATCATGGTGCCACCTCTGTGTTTTTTACCCAGTTTTGTACTGCTTGCATTCCACGATTCTTAGCATATCAATGTCAGAACAGCCGATGCACATGCCTAACACCGCCAGACACTACAACTAAGAAATAGAACAAAACTGGATCATGACCTGGAAACAAAGAGGCCTCGGCCCGCTGCAGAGACCAGACCCTCGGCCCGCTGCAGAGACCAGACCCTCGGCCCGCTGCAGAGACCTCAGCCCACTGCAGAGACCAGACCCTCGGCCCGCTGCAGAGACCTTGGCCCGCTGCAGAGACCAGACCCTCGGCCCGCTGCAGAGACCAGACCCTCGGCCCGCTGCAGAGACCTCGGCCCGCTGCAGAGACTAGACCCTCGGCCCTCTGCAGAGACCAGACCGAAAGCAGTGTACGAGGTAGCAGAAAAGAGGCAAGCTGGCGGGAGTCTGTGCTGCCAACCGGCTGTCCTGTCCATCACACTCACAAACACACGATCCCTGGAAAATAAACCCAGTGACACTGCAGAGACTGTTACGTCTTACCACAGCTGACGTGAGGAAGCCACATCAACCCCCAGAAAGCTGCTGGACCAGAGTGCTCACAGAACGTCAGCTAGTGGATGTTCTCAGAGACAAAATCTCCCTGAGCAGCACCATAATTCCTAAGTGCTTCAAGGCAACCATAATTATCCCCGTGCCCAAGTCTCCAGGGTCCTGCCTCAATGACTATCAATCCGCACTCATGTCTACCATTCTAAAGTGCTTCAAGAGACTGGTCATGAGGCACAAATACTAACCTGCTGCCCCCACCCTGGGTCCCCTGCAGTTTGCATATTGTCCCAACAGTTTAACAGATGCCATCGTCACTATGCTCTCATACATCGGAACAAGGAGGACTTTTGTGTTTAAATGCTGTGCACAGACTTTAGGTCAGCGTTGGACACAACATCTGACTGAAAAGCTGAGCTCACTGGACCTGAACACCTGGATCCTGGATTTCCTAACCTAGAGACCCAAGTCAGTCTGGATTGGCAGTAACATCTCCAGAATCAGCCCCAGGGCTGCGTGCTCACTCCACTGCTCTTAACTCTGCTGACTCACGACTGTGCAGCTAAGCCCAGCTCGAACCACATCATAAAGTCTGCAATCTTTATGTGCCTATGTGCGATGGTCCTTACATGGATCTACTTATGTGTGACGTTTATTTTCTGGAGTTATTTTACAATGTTAATTGTTTGGTGGTCATTATGCGGGCAGGATGCTTACATGAGGTGGGCAGATTTGCAGAGCGGTGTCTGGCAGACATCCTACTGCAGATGACAGCAGTATCCGCTGTCTCCACATCCTGCTTCCAATGGCTGCAAGAGGACAAAGGCAATAATAATACATTTTATTTATAATGCACTTTACATTTGAAACCAAATCTCAAAGTGCTACATTTTATCAAACAGTAAAAAGACAGGGTGACAGGGACAGCTCATATGATGAAGACAGCCGACTGACGAACGACTCAGCTAAGAGGAATCAAAGACATCACACTTTCACTGAAAGCCAGTAAGAAAACATATTCCTCTTTAAGTACAATCTGGAAACAGTTCAGTTTACACTCAGTGCTGTACACACGTCAGGAGTACTTGTGCACTGGCATGAATACAGGGTCAGTTCTGTATCCAGCATTTCAGTGCAAACTCAGCTCTAGGGGCTCTTGAGTAAACTCGAGAAGCTGTTTGCGTGAGCACCTGACTGGTGCATGACTCCGACATGGCTCACCTGTTGGCTGGAGCTGTCCTAACCTCTGCACACTGCCTCCCAGTCCACGCACAGTAAGGATCCCTGGACAGGATGCACTCTCCACAGCTCTGGTAGTTACTGCAGTTGGCCACAGGTACCTCCAGCAGCACTGAGTAAGAAGTGACATAGAGCATGCCCTACAAAGGGAACACCGAGGAAGTCAGCTCAGGTATTCTCTGAATACAAACCCATATACTTTACACAAAACGTGCAAAAGCACGATAAACATCAACGAATATTCACAAGTGCACACAGAAAATACTGTCCGACCACGTTCTTCACATGCGTGTCCACACATCCTTCACACGCATGTCCACACGTCCTTCACACGCATGTCCACACGTCCTTCACGCACGTGCGTCCATACACCTTTTTGGAGTCCAGCTCAATGTGCTGAACCGGCTGAGGTTCAGAAAACAGGATGAGTTCTTCGATGATGTGCATCTTATCCTTAGTGTTGATGGCTTTGTGTAGTTTTCCGTCATCTGCCCAAAACACAGCAGTGAAAGATTATTACAGCTGCACGGGAATCGTGCCTCCTTCACAGAGAACTGAGCGCAGCTGTGCAGATGGAGACGGCATCCATGTTAACACACCTGTGCCAATAAAAAGCACATCATACACCCTTCCAAGGGAGCGAAGTCTGTGCACGGTGATCTGGGTGTACGTAATACCGCGTTTGACCAGCAGGGGAGCACCCCTCACCACACTGTCCATCAAAAAATGGTCTTTCACAAAATTGAGCACTTTGTCAGGCATTTGCAGGGAGGAGGTGATGTTCATGGCTCGGACGGCGCTGGTGATGCACTGAAAAGAACAAGAAAAACATGGCAACGTGTAAAAGCCACACTGGTGAGTCTGGTACACTTAAGGGCATTTAATGGGGCTAATGCTAGTGTGGCTGGTGGTGCATGTGAGGGTGGAGATGATACAGACTATCCTCACCCCTCCTGGTCGAGGCTCAGGTACAGCGTAGTTGTAACTGTACCACTGCTGCGTGTCGCGGTTCACCTCGAGGTAACGTCCATTAAAGGCAGCCTGCACCTGCTCCATGGTGAAGGAACAGACTGCTGAACTTCCTGAAGCACCTTTGTACCTATAAGTATTGACACGTAGAGTGTGTCTCAGAAATGTCTTAATTTCTGAAAGTGAATATGTAGTCCTTAGCTCTGAAAAATGAACGCTTTAAACAAACACCCTACTCACCACTGAGAAGTCAACGACCGTAAACGCCCTACTCACCACTGAGAAGTGAACACTGTAAACACCCTACTCACCACTGAGAAGTGAACACTGTAAACACCCTACTCACCACTGAGAAGTGAACGACCGTAAACGCCCTACTCACCACTGAGAAGTGAACACTGTAAAC
>JABJVR010009267.1:0-10014 GCA_025773905.1 Chitala chitala
CTCTGGGGGCCCAAGGTTGACTGGCTGCCCAGCCCCTCCTGGGCATGCTAACATTACAGATAGTAGTGAGACTTATACACAGTTGGATTGTTCCAAGTACTTTTATATAGATAGCTCAAAATAAGTCCTCCTTTAATCATTTTATGTGTAATCTTTAAATATCATGTATTTATTAATTTGTGAAACTACCTGTCATACATGATCATTTCATATTTTCATTATGACAGGGGTGACAGGCTTTGTTCAATCAATGCTGAAAGTTAAATGTGTTCTAAAATGAATATATAGCCACACACTGCAGAGACTGTCCCACCCAGTATGCATTTTACATCCTATAAACATGCCTTGCCTGTACACAGCATATTTGCTCTGTTTTTTCTCCCTTGTTCCAGAACTTGTACCAGAACAGGTTTCTGGGTCTGGCAGCCATGGCTTCCCCCTCACGGAGTTCCCAGAACCGACGGCGCTGCAAAGACCCGGTGCGCTACAGCTACAGCCCAGACCAGTATAACAATGGGGACACTGGTGGTGGCGGGACCATCCCGCGCTCTAACAGCGACACCGACCTGGTCACTTGCGTCAGCCGGTCCACACTCACGGTTAGCGCTTCCTTCTACACGATTGGCCAGTCGCAGGACCTCGTCATCTGCTGGGACATTAAGGAGGAGGTGGATGCCGGAGACTGGATTGGAATGTACCTCATTGGTAAAATTGCTTTCCTGTACCCTTTTGGGAAGACTTGACTGTAAATCTGAAAAGAAGGGTGAATGAATTGCACGGTGTACATTCCCATCTTCACTGTGTTTTATGTCTGGTGTCTGACAAGTGACATGGCAAGTTCTGAGCATGCACTTCAAATTAACGTGTTGTTTCATATTCTGTAAGTGCTTGCATCCTCCACTACATCAGCCTGTTGTTCTGTGGCGCCGTGAAGCCGTTAGGTTTGGGCTTGTGTGTGTTTTCATAGAGCCGTAATGCCACAATGTGCTGACAGTGATAATATTATGGGGTGTCAGTAAGCGACACGAGCCACTTAATATTTTGCGTCTCTAAATTTGTAGTTCTTCTGGCAACGGCACAGCAGTGGCACTGTTCAGAGCTGGTGCTTGTTTTTAGATAAAAAATCCAAATTGCCGATAGTTTTTTTTTTCAGATTGTGTTTTGACAAAAACATTTTGAGTGTCGAATCCTTTCCAAACATTATGAAGAGTCAGACACTAAATAAAAAACAGTAAACATAACAATTTACACGCCTTTTGCAGGGACAGTAAGAGAGATGATAAGTAAGGCAATTTTGCAAAGCAAGGTAGGAGTGGTCATGCAGTGTGTAACTGTCTTTTCTTTTCTAGATGAGGTGCTGTCAGAGAATTTTCTGGACTACAAGAACCGTGGTGTGAATGGTTCCCAGAAGGGCCAGATTGTGTGGAAGATTGATGCTTGCTCCTACTTCGTGGAGCGTAAGTGCTCCGCTCTCTCAGCGTACACGTGTCACCCACAGGAAATAAAAGTCGTAAGGCAGCATGGGTGCTATATTTAAATTTGCGCTGCCCCCCCAGCTGTTTTCACTGACTCACAGCACAAAATTGAGGAGGCAGTGTCCACAGCTCCATAGCATGCTGCTCTCTTTGGACCACCTGAAATAGACAGTGGCTGTTTTATCAGCACAAAGCATTTGTGGTGTGACAGCTTCATGATTTGGTGCAATCTTTCTGTAATGGGTGAGAACCCTGTCCAGGGTATCCTCTACCTTGTGTCTTAACCCACCTGGGATAAGCTTCAGATGACCCATATTATCATCACGATAAACAGTTGGAAAATTAATGGGTGAATTAATTCAGTCACCTTTCTGTCAAGTATAGAAAGTGTGATCTGGCTATTTTACATAATTTGGTACTATGCAATTTTATTTTTTGCACAACAAGAGATGTTAACTGACATTTAAGGGTTATTAGTCAAGACTCATTTTGGCAAGTATTTGACAAAATTTGACCTAACCAATTTTCAGTTTTTCATGTGATGTGCTGCAGGTTAGTTGGTTAACATCAGTATGTTTCACTTTAAAATGTAATGCCTACAGTGTGTCCATAGAGTGATGATAATGGCAAAGCTTGTGTTTTGATGAATGTGATAAGAAATAATGTAATATTGCTGAATATTTACCTGTACACTGAGTGATTGCACAGATACAGCTGGCTTGTTGCACGTATTACTTCCGTGATGTGTTAATGATTCTCTGCCAGACTTTAACGATTTTCCTGTATTGTATTTATTAAGGCTTTTAGATACATATAATTCAATCTTAATTGTTATCATGCAAAAATGATAAACCAAGGCTTGAATGTAAATTTCCTTAAGAACCATTTTCTTTTCCAATGCATCAAACCCAAAGATATAAAATAATTTTTGTTACCATTTTAGTATCTTATATGATGCCTTGTGAAATTAGCAAGACCAGTACTTTGCTCCCTGTACTGCAAGCTGTGTGTGAAAATGAACTTTAATTCTGTTACAAAACTAAAACAAAAGCAATTTGTTGCTGATGAATAGGCTGGAAAAGGACGGTGCTTGAGACAATGCTTCTAAAAATTGAGGCAAAACTTTTTTTGCAGTTTTTTTTTTTTGCAATTATTTATTTGAAGCTATTATGGGATGAAAACATATTGGTACACATAGAAAAAACCACAACGCATTGTTTACTAGTTTTGCTACACATAAACATATGTATACCGTATATACTTGTGTACAAGTCAACCACATGGATCAAGTCCAGGGCAGTATTTGGGCTAAATTGCTAAATTTGATTTAATCCATCTACAAGATGTGGCCAAAAACTTACTAGGATCACACAAATATGATAACCAATTATGCTTAATAATTTAGATTTTCATATGTGCCAGTTGTAATTCTAAGCAATATTTAAGAAATTACCAAAGAATATTACATTAAAATCACATTGTCTAAAGAAGTATATAATAATCAAGAACAATTATCAAGAATAATAATCTATTTGCACTAATTAAGAATTTCAGTTTTAGGCTAATTAAATTTGTGTAGTGTTCCTCGGATGCTTCCAAGACCACTCAGTTTTATGTCAATATTGAACCGTAACTGTCAATATCAATTACTGCATAAAAGGACCTAAACTTGGTGCATCTGATTAAAATCAGATGGACGACTCTGCTTTGATTATTGTCACAAAGGTTTACTACATCACAATATTAAACTAAAAACATGGACCTAGACTGACAACATCAACAAATGATCTGCAGTGTATAAATGATATGGCAGAATCCACTACTTAATCCATAACAATATTGCATTAAAAATATCAACATTTTAACACAAATTTAATTGTTAACCATTAGCAGCTTGCACAAATACATGTACTGTTCACATATGTCATTCCTCATACAAGGCATTAACTCACCATGAGTTACTTTCAGTATATTTGTCAGTCAGTCATCTTCTATACCACTTATTCCTGGTGAAGGTCATAGGGAAGCCTAGAGCCCATCCCAGAGCACATAGACTACAGGGTAGGGGACACCAACCCACCACAGGGTATATGCACACACACTTTGGACCTTTCAATCAACCTAACCCACATGTCTTTGGACTGTGGGAGGAAACCAGAGAACCCGGAGAAAACCCACTAAGCACAGGGGAGAACATGCAAACTCCACACACACAGACCCAAGGCGGGAATCAAGCCCCAGGCCTGGAGGTGCAAAGCAACAGTGCTAACCACCATGCCACCCTCAGTATACATGCTTAATTGATATTCTGTGTCCACAAGCATTAGACAAATTATACTGAACATCTGATAGGTGTCTTGCTTTTTACCTTATTTTTAGACCTAAACTTTTAGACCTAAACATGAGTACATAAGGTAGATTTTCAGCTATGTAATTTTACATTTCTTTAAAAAGTTCACATTTTATAGCCTTTTTTTCTTTTACTTTACTAATAGCATCTATGTCAAACTGAATAAAGCCTACAACAAAAAACGAGTAAATCGTTAAGCCTAGTTATGCCTCTTTACAAAACGTTTCTCGGAATTTGAAACTAAAAGAGCCCTATATAGGTGAGCTGTCCCTGGAGTAAAACTGAACCGGTTACAGCCTGATACCGTGTCCCATTTACTACGATGTTGTGGCAGGTTTGGGTTATTCTGAGAGGGAGAAAAGTAATGCACCCAAACTGCACCGTTTTCTGTTCTGCTACCCAGACGGCTCTGTTTTTGTAATTTATTACTGTATTTAGGATGCAGACTTCACTCTGCCATCCCTCGCCCACCACACACCGCCTCTCACTTGTCCACGAGACTTACTCAGCACAAAGACAAAGGGAACATGCTTTGTTTGTCTGGAGTTTCCGTGGTGTAAGCTGGGAAGCTGTGTTTACTTCGCGTATGTAACAGTCACCGTAAAAGTGTACCAACCTGACCAGCTTAAAGTGTATTCTGTTGGTGATGTCATTTATTTAAGTTTGTTATTTAAGAAAAATCAGTTACCTTACATTTGTTTAGCATAATTCACAATTTTAAGTCCTTATCCGTATGCATTTCTGTGTAGCTTTTTTTTTGTAAAACCTCTTACCAGAGGTATTCAAAAGTTTGGGCGCTCTTGGTCAAAATTTAAGTTACTACGAATAGTTAAGTGAGTAGACGATGAGCTGATCTCCAAAAAGCATGAAGTTAAAACATTTTGAACATTTAAACAAGAATAGTGTATAATGTTTATTTTTGTGCAATTTTAGAATGGGGGAAAAAAGGACAGAAGCAATATGCAAAAGTTTGGGCATCCCTGGAGATTTGAACTTTTTCATAACTTACCAAGGACTCTGACCTTAATTAGCTTGTTACGACTATGGCTTGTTCACAAACATTGTTAGCAAAGGCAAGGTGATGCAAATTTCAAACCTGTATAAATACATTGACTTCTCAGCCCTTGTCTCAAAAATTAGCAGTCATGGGCTCCTTATTCTGAAACTTGATTTAATTGATGCTCACAAAGCAGGAGAGGACAATAAGAACACAGCATAGTGTTTTCATATAGCTGTTTTCTTTGTTTTTACTGTAATTATGAACTCGCATTTTTTAAACAAGTCCTACTAAAATAGAACTTTTTGGCCACTTGTGTTTGGAGAAAAAAGGGTGCAGAATGTCATGAAAAGAACTCTTCCACAACTGTTAAGCTTGGGGGTGGATTGATCCTGCTTTGAGCTTGTGTTGCAGCCAGTGGAATGGGGAACATTTTCCTGGTAGAAGGAAGAATGGACTCAATTAAATACTTCAAATTCTGGAAGCAAACATCACACCATCTGTTTAAAAATAAATAAGTAAAGCCCAAGATGAAAAGACGTCTTCTATAACATGGGAATGATTCTAAATGCATCTTAATATACCCAATAGACCTTATGAGACACAAGTTGAAGGTTTTACCATGGCCCTCGCCGTCCCCTGACCTGAACATAATTGAAAATCTACGTATGGACCTCATAACAGCAGTGCATGCAAGACAGCCCAAGAATCTCACAAAACTAGAAGCCTTTTGCAAAGAAGAATGAAAATCCCCAAAACAATAACTGAGAAACACTTAGCTGGGTACAAGAACATGTTTAAAAGTTGTGATACTTTCCAAAGGGGCTGTTACTAAGTACTGACCATGCAGGGAGCCCAAACTTTTACTTCAGGCCCTTTTCTTTTTTTTATTTTGCAACCTTAAAAGATGGAAATAATTAAGAAAAAAATTAATCTTGCTTAAAATGCGTGATCTTAAACTTTATGCATTTTGAAAACCGGGTCGTCTACTACTCTCTTAGCTATTCACAGTAATGGATATTTTGACCAGGGGTGCCCAAACATTTGCTTTCTATTTTATATGGAATTTTTTATTTCCTCCTCAGTTTGCATGTTTCTTTTGTGTAAATTGGGATTTATCCAAAACGTCTAACTGAACATTAGACTAAGAGAATAAACCCTCGCCACTATCTTAATAGAAGACGGTTATTGATGGCAGAGGCATCCGCACAGCACTAAGAATAATGTGCTCCAAGGATAGTTTGACAAGCTGAACTCTTGGACACATCCAAAAAGACCTAATGAAATGTTTAAACAGAAACATAATGTTATTGAACAATGACCCTTTCAAAACCTGTAAGACAGCATTTGCTGATATATAACAGTTTATCTCTTTTACAACACAAGAACCACAATGCGCCAACATCATGGTGTTCTTCTAAGGGTAAGGGCTTTCAGAAGTGTGTTGTGTTCTAAAAGGAAATAGATGATCTAGCCTTAATCTCATCCTACCTTCTCTTACGCATTTCCCTCTAGCGGAAACGAAAATCTGCTTTAAGTATTACCATGGCATCAGTGGAGCACTGCGAGCAACCACCCCCAGCGTGACTGTGAAGAGCTCTGCTGTGCCTGTGAGTAACCACACAGCACTTTGTGCTACAGGGACACCCCCCACCCCATCACAAAATGGAATGTTCTAGGAAACCCCGCTTGTCAGACTTCAGACAGATAAGGCAAAGATTAGCCTGTCATTGCACATGCCAGGTTTCATTAAAATAATATACTACAATGTTTAAACGCCGTTTGAATCCATACCAAATTTGTGTTCATTATCACTTTTGCTCTAAAGTCAGTGGTAAACTTGGGGAGTCCAAAAACTGAGCTAGCTTATTGTAGACACACTAAAACAGGTACCTAGGACTAAAATGTAGCTGGACAAAAAAACCATTTCAGCTCGTATACGACGAAGTTAAACAAGACGGTATAGTTTTTATAGTATTTTGATGATGTAATTATTGGTGTCACCTGGGATAATATTTTTAATCAGGTGAAATATGTTTAAATGACTGGGTCTCTGGAATTTGCAGTGATGACAGACTAAAGTCCAAAATGTTTGCATGTTCAACCTATTGCCTTGGCTCCCTTATTATAAATAATTATACATTTTAATTATGTAGCGTGAGACTACTTGGTTTTGTCAAAACTACAAATTTCACCATTTTGACTTCAGATTTCTTTCTTGCAAACTGCTGATTTTAAATGTGTTATGAGTTTTTGTTGAGGGATGAAGGCACCAGATGTTAGGATGTTCACAGAGATGCATTGAGCCCCAGTGTCCACTGTGATAAATGTTTCCTTCAGACAAGGGTTGCTCAGGGTCACATTCTCATCACTGTAACATCATTATGTTTCCAGACATCTGCTTCTGATCAACTTAGTGTAGGCTGCAGGTTAAGGAGCTGAAAAAATGCCTCATCTCCCTTAAGACTTCAATGAGAAGTAAGGGGACAGAAGGGTCTTGAAGTGAGAACATATAGTCAGATAAACACTGATGTGTTGCGTCATGGTGACGGACAGCCCATGGGAGTAACATTAGAAGCACACGGACAGCAGTGCTGTCTTCCATCTGCCTGGCATCCTGACAGCATAGATTACAGCTTGCCAAACAGTGCCAGATTGCTCAACATCTATTAATACCACCCTTAAGTGGATGCCTGAGGTTCTCATTTCTAATTGCTTGAGACCTGCTTTCCTCAAACAGCTGACCAGCACAGCTCTGATTGGCTGTCTACACAGTCTCCCCAAGGACCTATGGGAAACAATGCAGTTACTACATTAGTAGTTTAACTTGCTCTCTTTTGTGAAGAACAATAACGTGGTGTGGTTATTGAAAGTTTATAGTAAGTTTTTTGTGAATAAATAAAAAAAAAACGTTATGTTAAATTCAAACACAATGGCAGCTGGGGGGAATATCCTTCTTAAGAACTCATCATGCATTCAGAAGAATTCCACATATCCCATATATGCAAGGAATTTCTTAGATGATTGAGTCCAGATGTAATTCCTTGGACATAAATTCATGATGTGTCTGTAGAACTGTGTTGGAGCCTGGAGGCCCTTCTGTGTCTGCTGTCAGCATGGTCTGAGTACATTTAAGCTCCTTCCACTTAATGCAGAGTGAATACATGCTGGTAAAGAAGGGCTGCTTTGCATAGTGGTGTAACTATAGAAGCAATTTGCTCAGTGATGCTTGTAGCTATGATGGTAACCCGAGGGCTCTGATGGCATCTGTGATGGCCTAAAAGCTTTGATAATGTTCTTTTCCTCTGTGCTCTTTTCGTGGTTGCTGCGTATCATATTTAATGTGTGCCTGTTTTCTGTGACTACACATTATTGTTCTATAATAGCTTTTTTGTTCATTGCAGAACTTCTCTCTGCTGGAAACATTACTCTGTAAATAAACTTTTCAAAGTGCTGAGAGACATCATTGCCTTTGAAATGAGTGTCAATATGGAAATTCTTGTCAAACACAGTGTGCATAACCCTGTCCATTTTTACAGTCGAGGTCACGAGCTCGAACTGTTCATTCCAGGGCTGATGACATTGAAGATTGCTAATGAATAATAAAAAAATGCATGTTTCTTATAGCAGTTTTGAAATGGAGAGTAAGTTGGACCTTTACATTAATGGTACTGTGTATAACAGTTAACATTTCGGTTAGCGTTGCTAAGTGTTGTAGCGGCCTTTTTTCAGGAAGCCTTCCTTAGAAAAGTTTGGCACATTTCATCCAAGCTGAGCACTGCTTTGATGTTCCCAGGCGTCCTCGGCGACTAATAAGTCCAAAGGGGTGACCACACAACATGGCCACATCCTGGGAGTGGATGTAAAGGAAGTGTGGCTGAAATGCATCCTTAATAACAGGCATTTGGCAGCATAGTCTTGTGACTGTTTGTCGGCCTGTCAGCGACAGACAGAAGTGTTGCACTCACTGTCCACGTAAGTCTTGGCCGGATCCCTGTTAAACAGTAAGGCTTTGGCACTACCAAGTTAGCTGGAGCCACTCACCTTCGCATGCTTTGGAGGATGCTTAACAGCTGAATGGAGGGGTTCTCTTGTATTAAGATTTGGATGTGTCATAAGAGATCTTGTCAAAGGTTTTGATGCTCATGTTACAGGCAGAATCCAGCAAGGAAATTTGTCTTTCTCTGAATTAATTATTTTTTATGTTACAACACAGATGGCATGGTGTTTATGCAGTCACGTATGGACAGGCATGGATTCTCACGGGTAAACGAGCTAGTAGAAAATATCCTGAGCTGCTTTTGTCAGGAAGTGTGAACATACCATTGTCCAGTGAGTTAAGCTGCCTTAACATTTGTCCTTTACTACAGCTAAGCAGTTCTTTGTGCTCTTTTCATACTTACCGCTATTGAACTGTGGGCTTTGAACTGCCTTTTATAAAAACTCCAAATTTGGGCAAGATGCTTGATCTGACTTTACTGGGTTATCTTCAAGCTGATTATACTTTATCTCACTGTCGTTCGTTTTCTGGTTCTGTATTTCTCTTGGTTTTGTAATAACTCTGGATTTTGGTTTATGTTTCATTTATTTGAAACCACTTATTAAGATACCAGGTGGCCTGTAGACATGGCAGTCCTTTGGTGGGGAACCAAAGCAGCGCAGGTCACGGTTTTGTATGCAAACTTTCTTTGTAGTCAGTTTCAAGTGCCCAGTTCACCTGCATTGTATGTCTCCAGACTATTAGAGGAAACCCACTGCGGGCATAAGGAGAACATGAAAACCCAACACGTGTGCTCACACGAAATGCTCACACATGCGAACACACAGAGTACTAGTGCTGGGGTTTGAACTGGTGGTCTTGATAGAGTGAGATAAGAATTCATTGTCCAGAGTCGTGTGTAGTTCATGGTTAAATTTTTTACATTTCAAATCCAAATCCAATATTTAAATATTGATAATTCTGTGTTGTCCAGGTGCCTCCTATTTCACAATGATGCTGTGCAGGAGCAATAATATATTATGTAATAGGCTGTGAACAATAAATTGATGCCAGTTGGCAGCAATACAAAGTATGGATGAATAAGAGTGTGTGCCTGTGTATGCATGCAAATGTATTGGTGTGTGTGTGTGTGTGTGTGTGTGTGTGTGTGTGTGTGTGTGTGTGTGTGTGTGTGTGTGTGAGAGAGAGAGAG
>JABJVR010009268.1:0-10014 GCA_025773905.1 Chitala chitala
CTGGAGCCCATCCCAGAGCACATAGGGCGCAGGGCAGGGGACACCCAGGGTGGGGCGCCAACCCACCACAGGGCTATACATATATATATATATATATATATATATATAATTTTTTTTTTCAATCCAAACACCTTTCTTTTCAGTGTAAAAGTAGTCAGCTCCACACTTCATGCCATCCATTTCAATGACCACTCATTAATTCAGCAGTCTACTGATAATGAGTTTTTATTGTTCTGCGTGAAAGCACTTCAACAAGGTTCAGCCTACTCAGACTTCATTAAGTCTGATCCCTGAAATGGAAATCCACTGGAACCTGGATATGTTGACTCAGTGTTGTCAAACTCTGAATTTAATTTTAAACTCTGAGTTTTTAAAACAGCCTTTCTGGAATATCCCCCAGGTCCCTTAGTAAGGCATTGCTTCTCCACGAGTACCATATTTACCATATTTTCATGTTCTACGCAGACTGATTGCCAGGTGTTTGTATTTTGGATTATTAAAAGCCTGATTTTAATATTTTAACATTTGATTTCATTTACCTAAACACATCTCTGAACTTAGTTCCCACCTTGTGAGTCTGTTGTCATTACAACCGTCACTGAGTGTTGAAGACTATAATACAGAATTTTACATACCCTCACCCATGTGCTGATGATGTCATAATGCACAGGGCCGCAAATGAGATGGACATAGGATTGTAAGGAAAGCACCATATGTGCAATGTAACACTGTAACAAGAATCCCAAAGAGAAAAGCAGAAAGCTGATATCCTCAAAGACTTCTGCAGCAGGAAACAAAGAGGTAAGTGGGGGAATTCCATTCAAACAATAATAAAAAGAGATCAAATTTATCTACAAATTTACAAACCTGTAGTTCACTGCCTACAGTAAGATAGGGTAATCCACAGACAGCATGTAAAATTAAACTTGTAGCACTGATAAGCTATTAACATTTTTTTTATTACAGTTTTGCACTGTTAACAAAGCCAAGTGCATTCTATTTATGATGTTAACGTATATTATACGTTCCCCTTGTAAATGAAATGAAAAAATGCTTTTCTCACTGCAGCTAAATTTTAACATGCAACATGGATATATATGTACATGAAGACATTTTTACCTATAACTACCCACAAACTAAAAAAACTGCCGAAACGTATTTACAGGTGAATGCCTATTACAGTTAAACAGAGCCACATGTTACTACCCCATCTACCCTTCTAGTCTGTGATATATCAATTTTTTACTTTTGTTTGACAAGAAATAGATCAGTACACATAAAAAACAAATACACAAACTAGGATTTTTTTTAAAATCAAGGAAAAATCAAGGACCAATCTTGAACTAATATAAACATGAATAATTGTTTATCTGTAGTTTTTTCAACTCACAAATTAAAAACCGTTTTTTAAGTTTAAAAAACAAGAAAAAAAACATACTTTACACAGGTACCTCCTGCAATTCATTTAGCAGAAACTGTTAGTGTAATTAGACAGTCATATAGATAAATAAAAGTAATATGTGACCAATTAGTCTCATCAGAAGCTCACTGACTATAAATGAGATGACCAGCTTTAATGAAGGTAACAGCAATTAAAAATAAATAAATATATATAGTGCAGATTATATTTTATTAGTGAAAAGTATTATTGATCAGGGCATCAGTGTAGAGAATGCGAATGCTGACAATTACAGTACGCAAACTAGGCAGTTAAAAATAAATACATATTTGGTAAACTTACCAAGCACAACATTACATTTGAATATGGCAAGCAATATAATAACATGAGAATGGTCATGACTGCTTAGCTAATCCATATCTTGTATTCAATTTACTACAAAATAAAATCACTGTAAATTCCTCCAAGCCAACACAGTAATATTATTCATACTTGGTCGGTACAGTGTTGAAGTCAGTATAAAGTTGAAAGGATGCTGTTTACTAAAACTGCTAACCATTATAAACAGTCAGAATATTCCGACTTTATTCTCAGAATTTTGCGACTTTAAAATCAGAATATTCTGACTTTATTCTTAAATAAAATTATCTAAATTCTTAGAGTGGCCCTAAAAAAATTACTGACAGGTTACCTTTGTGTAGATATACTCTTTACAGTCCCTAGCGTTTCATATTGCGTTTTTTTTTTGTTTTTTCTTTTGTTGTGCAACAACAAAAACAAACACATAACATACCCGTGTAAATGTGATATTAAACTCAGTAGGCCTATATTTTTATTCAATTCTTCAATAAAATTATTGAGCACTCCTCTGCTTGTCTGTACCCCAATATAGTCTCACTCAGAGCTGACGGTACCTGTAAGAGTCTCACCTGTCGACAGGTTGGGTCTCTTCCTTTTCTTGCCGTTCTCAGTGCCATTCTCCAGTGAACAGTCTGTCATCAGTGGGCCGCTCGAGCTGTTGAACTGCAGAGGCTCGTTGTTGGAAGTCGGGTCGAATGACAAGGAATTCAATCCTAAAAAAAGCATTAATATGAATATGTTACTTTCAATGTCTCAATATAACTTCTGCTGTTGAGCCATCAAATAAAGATCAGAGGACTAAAAAAAACGTAAAAGTCTTATAATTCAAGTAATAAAATATATGATCTGAACACAAAGATGAATCCAATCAAAGACTGAACAGACAGGTTCTTTCACAGACAAATTCACTCTATTTACACTTCACTTAAACTCAACAAAAACAATGAAATTTTACAGTCCAATCCAGTTCCTTCCCAAATATAGAAACTCACAGTTGAGGAGCAAAATGGAGCTGTAAAATGATCTGACAGCTAAATGTGTTAAGCTAGACGAGACTGCCTTTATCAAACTTCTTTGTCAGGCATCCTGGGTATTCTGGTTTGAGATTTTGTGTTGAGTTTATCTATAAAGCATAATGAATACAAATTATGGCACAGCACAGCACCATATTCTGCAAAGCGCAACAAACTGCAGTAGAGGGAATGCTGTTCTTATTTGAATTTGATCAAATCATTGGCAGGGGAGCCTGAGAAAAGCAACAGTAATAAATACTCTGCTCTGGCGATGATTCAGTAAGGGGAAGCTTAATTGAAATGGGAATATCACCAGCTGACATCCAACTTTTGTATGTACTGTATGTGCAAACAAAAGAAGCTCACTACATTTAGTGATGTGTCACTCTCTTAAATAAAAATTACAATTAAATAAAGCAGGCCAAAACAGTCAATTAACCAGAAGAGGGATGTGGTACAGAAAGAAAGGGGTGGAGAAAATACTCTCTTATGGCATCTCGGTCACATGTAGAGCTGGCCGATAAATTTATTTTACTGATATCAAGGTTTTGGTTTAGAATCATATGTAAAAATGAAAATTGCAATTTCATTTGACCTGTGTAATTAAAGCATGCTGGACATGCTCCCTGCCCTGAAACAGCCACAAAATAGAATTATATTAGTGCATATGTAAACAACTGAGGAGCTTATTATTATAAAAAAAAAAAAAAATTCTTTAATATCTCTTAAACTGGCACTGTCTTCTCACTCAGAAGTGACTTGGTTACATCTAATGCTGAACAAAATACTGTTGTCCTTTGCACAGTCTGTGGCAGCAAAAAGAGGCAACACGACACACTTATTCCAGCATCTCCTTATACAGGCATGTAGCCAGGTGTGGTTCTATATGATCAAGCCAGCAGAAGCCCCTAAATGTCTACTAAAAACAAATAACAGTGGAATAAGTTTCCCGTTACATAATATTTAATAAGAAGGGGCCACAGTGGACAGAAATTAAAGATGTTTCCTATTGCAAAAATATGGAGACAACATATATGGCAGAAAAGCCTGGGTTCAGCTCGATGCTGAATACAATTCACCCTAGATATGAGTTACTGAACTGAACATTTTTTCTAAAGAATTCCTGCATGAGTTAAACACATACATTTTTGGAAGCAATAAATAAATTCTGCCTTTCCATAAACAAATCATGTCTTGAAAATGTATGAGGTTTTTTTTTTTTTTTTTTTTAAGAAATCAAATAAAATTTTAAATCAGCTGTAGGTGTGAAAAAATCAGCAATTCTTTTTAAAGGCACACTGTTCAGCCCTACTCACTTACTCACCATATTCCTGTTCTTCTCTTTAGTGATTCAAAATGCCATGATGGTCATGTAAACAGTGTACAGGACGATGTTTCCAGAAGCTCTAGACCACATTCTGCATACCTGAAGCTGTGTCTTCAATTACTACATGTTTACAGTGTGCAGGAAAGTGTGACGGTTAAACATTATAAAAATGACATGAAGATGGTGATCTATATTCATTTTTAAATTCTTTACATAGAAGAAGGTCTCAGATATTGTATCAGGTCACAGCTGTCATGAACACAGTTCACGGTTTCAACTAATCGTTTTACCCTTTAACAGATCTTTAGACACTGATCTACCACTCATTTGATTTGGTTCTGCCCTCTCATAGAATCAGCTGTACTTTCTCATCATTAGTTCTTCCCACAGTTCTTGTATTTCCAAGTGTCCTCATGCCTTGGGTCCTATTGTATTACAGCATTGTTCTTTTTTCTATATGCCCACTAAGGTCTATCATGTTCTTGTTCATGTGATTCTCCATTTGCCTTTCAGCATCATAAAAGTGAAAATGATTGATTACCTTACATTAATATATGCATGACTTTGTCTTAAAAATAATTTAATTCAACTCATTCTCTCCATATATTGTCATAAACTGTAGTGTTACTATAACAATGCTATCAATTTTCAGAAAAAAAAATCACGTATAACTTTTCCAAATTTAAAATTGATTTCCAAGCTATTTCAGGAAGCACAATAACAAAGCAGTGATGATGATAAATCTATTAATAAAATACAAAACTGCAACCAGGGTCAGTGCCACAGTGAAGCCAGATGCAAAAGGTTTCTCTCTAAACACTAACTTTTAAAACCCTTTTCTTCTGTAATGCACATGTTTCACATACTAATAATATTATTATTAGATTATAAGAAGTGAATTATGTAAAACTCTTGTGTGGTAAAATAATAAATGCTGGTCAGCAATGCATGCATGTGAGTTTGACTACATGACTCCAGGAAGTGATGTCATATTTCACCACATCCTCACTCTACATAAACATATTGCTCATGTAACATAAGACCTATTTAAAGTTTTTTTTTTTTTTTTTGCATTGTTGTTTTTTTGCCATGGTTTATCCATCAGTATGTCAACTCTTCTAATGGTGAGTAAAAGAACCGAAAGAATTACTTGAGGAGAAAGACAACAAGAGGATGCAAACAAGAGGTTTGGGCAGAAGTGCTGAATGTGTAAAGAGTCAGGAAGTAGAATGAAGGAACAAGGCCTAGTGATGAAATGGCCAAATTTGTCATAAAACAAAGCAAATAATTTGCAAGTGAACTGCTTGTTAAATACTGTTTAGGAGGAGGGTGGGATTAAGCCATTACTAGGCCCCTATGGGTTTCAATCAGTGTGCAGGTGCAACAAAGTTATGGAAGAACAAATTATTCATATGCTACTGCTGTTTTGCAAGGGCTATATTATGCTTTCCTAGTTCAAACTCAATCCAATCTTTTCATCAAATTAAGAGGGTTTGCAGGGCACCGTTATGACTAAATAAATTACATGTTTAAGAATCATTTGCAGAAATCACTTTTGAACAGGCCTCCACGAGCTTCGGGCTCCTAGACTGAAGCCTACTTAACATAATCCTATCCCATTCAGGAGGTTAAATTAGTTGGTGTCCTATTAATGTTCAGCCACTTCCAACTGTGCTCTGGCCTGTGTGCACTCATTACATGTGTGGCTGTATTTCTTTATCCACCCCGCCCCCACTGGGAACACCTTGTGTCCCTTAACTAAATTCATTTTGTCGCTAACCCTGACAACCACCAGGTTAAAGTAATTTCCATAAACAATTATGGTTACATAACAGCAACACAATGCAATAAATTGAATTGCTCCACTAATGTAAATTAATTGTAATTACAACTGCATATAAGTAAAAAATCCTGTGGTTATGATGGGTTCTCTTACTCTCTTATGATAGTCTTGCATTTGACAGACCATCCCTTTTCTGATTATGTCAAATGAATAAATAAACACTCAAATTAATTCAAGTACTACTTGAAATAAACATGGTGAATTTGCTTAATGTGAGTACTATTTCAATGATGCATAGTTAATAAAGGTTGCTTTTTTGCATCCATTTTCTTGACCTTGAGGGACTTAAGTGCTACCTTTGATACAAGAAGCACTTTATTCCCCTGAGCAAGATGTTCTGCCAGAGACCCATCACTGTTCACCACTGCAACTAGGCCAATGACTTGCAGAAAAGAGAGGGGGATAACAGGAAGCACATGTTACCCGCACTCCCGTCTCCATGTATGCACAAGCCAAATTTAACAGTGTTAAATTAGCACAAACCAATCAGTACAAACTGGTAAACTATGTTTAACAGATCTTTTTCTAATGGAACTATGAAGTAAAAAGAAAAAAAAAAATTGTACACAGTGCTTATATTGCAGCATGGGAAAAATAAAAGGTAAGGCATGATGCATATCAAAATTCTAATCAGCACTCGGCTGAAGGACACCAGTGACAGAGCCCTGAAGAGACTGATAGGCCAGTGCTAGCTACTGACAGATTGGCTTCTGCGTTCTTAATTTGCTCCTCACATTCGCATACTTGACAGCTGACTCACATGTCACAGGCTTACTGCACTATCAATCTATTTTAATTAATATGCCAATTGTCTGCCATTCTGGTCACAATTGCAGGATGTCTTGCGTGTGAAAAGAATACAGTGGATGCACAACACTACCTTAAAAACAATTTATCTGCAGATCACTAAATTCCAGACATTATTTCACATGCACACTAAAATTACTAATGGCAAAAAAATAATACCTCCAAGCTCTAAAGAAAGCTAAGTGAATCATGCCTTAAAAAGCATTCATATTATCCTTAATTCATGCAAATCTCTGTGGTGGGAAAGCATTCCTGGTGCAAGACATGTACCACCATAGAGGGTTCAGTGCTGAAGCAAAGTAATCCACACCAAGGGATGTGGCATCAAAGCTCCAATATGCCTGTACAAATCCCCACTGGGCCAACTACAGAAGATGACAGTGCTGTAATCAAAGGGAACTGTGGGAGAGCTTCTCTGGGTGCATAATGTGCTGTTGTCGACGTGACCAATCTGCTCGCGTGTGAACCGGTGGTGCTAAATGCTTGAGCTTGTGCCATAAGCAGAGGAGCAGGTACCTTTATCCTTAGAGCATCTTGTGTGCTCTGAGAGATAAGAATGATGTTACACACACGGAACAGGTGCTTCTAAGCAATGAAGGAATGCAGAATTTCTCTGATTCATCATCATTGCTTAATAATTCAGTTACAAATTTATATAAATGTTATTATTATTATTTTTTTCCAGTTCCATGAGCTAAATGTAGAGATTAAATATAAAGAGAAACACTATCAAAATGTAATGATATGATCACATTTAGGCCTGCTTTGTAAATATACGCTTACAGTCATTTACACTGGAAATATTAAAAAATTATATATATATATATACACACACACACACACACACACACACACACACACACACAGACCAAATTTCCTCTGGTGCCTGTGTTTTCTGTATTTCCATTTAAAAAGACAAAAAAATTGCAGTCAAAAATTGCAGTTAGAAACTGCTGTATAAACACTTTACCCACTTATACAAAATGTTATGCACTTTTTATATCAGTTCCATTTGTGTGATAATGCCCAAACCAAATGCACTTTTGTTTTTTAAGAACTGCTTGTTATTTTACGAATGATATACCACATATATTATATAATTATAGTACCTTGTTAATATTCTCCTAGAGTTAATATTCCCCGAGCTCCCTGTGTGGTGTTTATATCCCTCCTCTGGTTCGCTCACCTTGCCCTGCACCCTTAGTGTGTAATGATTGATACAGACAGCACAAACTGGAACAACCATACGCCTGAAATCAAGACCACATAATTGTCTACTGTGGCTAAATAACATACTGTGAAAATAAACTCTATTGCTCTGCTACTGCATTTGCATCTCTTCGTTCAGTGTGTGTCGGTGTTACACACACACACACACACACACACACTTACATACTTCCTCTAACTCCTACCCTGAAAGTTATTAGAGAAAATCCAAGGAAATAGGAGAAGAACATAAAACTACAAACAACCGACACAGGTATGAATCCCATGTAGTTGTGATCATTATACATTTACCAACATACATTAATCCAACCATACATCTATATTCCAGTGTCTTATTTGAGACAGGGTCAGGGGGGTCGGCAGCCAATTTCAGACACCACAGGGCACAAGGCAAGGCGCACTATGAATATGCTGCTTCACAATCATTATCCATTGTCTATATGGTTGAATCAATGTAGGTGAATACCTAAGTACATTTTTCAGTTAAGTAGATATCATCTGGTTTGGTTAAGTAGATACAGCATAAGTGGATAAACTGGATAAACATTTTCAGCTCCATCTTACAGATTCTATTGTTAATGACATTGGATACACGGAGCTCATTATGAAATTATTTACTAGCCATGATCTAGCATGATTTAACTACCATACATCCAGACTGTGCAGCACAGGCAGTGGTCGTCGCCATCATCATCATCATCATCATCACTACTTGCACCCCACCATCACACTGATTCATGGTCTTGACAGCCAGTGTCTGTAGCCATGCCCCATGACTCATGACCTCACTGTTGTCTTCTCTCACTAGTAAACATTCACTGTAAATACTTTTTCCATAATAGGTCATCACATTAAAGATTTTCTTTGAAGCCTTGTAATATTAACAGTTTGTCAGCACATTGTTACAGCTTTATAAAGTCAAAATTAATCTCAGACATTCTGAGCAAAAAAGTATGATGTAGGGCAGAAAATAGTTTCCCAAATTTAAAGAGAGAAAAGCAATTTTGACCAATCTGCAGAAAAACACAAACTGAGACATGCATTGCATTTGGAGGAGCTTCTGCTGAGGAAGTCAAGCACTAACAATCAGTTAACTGTTAGAATGTCAAAACATGTCAGCACTTAAGTGAATTCTCCACAGAACTGCATATTCCATGGCTGGTCTAATACAACTGTCTCATCAGGGCCCAGCTAACAGCACATGGCCTGTGACCAATACAACCCTATCCCAGTGGCCCTGCCAAATGCACTACCACCCAACAAGAGAAAGTTTAGAATCCCCTTGGACACAATACGCAAGAATGCTAACAGGCTGGTGTCAGGTCTGAGCAGAGCAGTGGCTATACACCATACATCTACAATACAACAACACAGAAAGGCAGAGTCCCTCATTTGGGCCAACTGGACCATACAAAAACCAACCCCTAGTCCTGCAAATCCACTTGGCCTGTGCAGGCTAACCATTGCTCGCTTGCTCTTGCTCCCCGCCCCCCAAGCCAGCCTCCCCATACTCAGAATTTTTTATTCTTATAGCTAGTCTGTAGCACTCCCCTGGGACCTCAGGATTGGATGCACTAGTGCAACCTACGCAACCAATCCTGGAGGCTACAAACAAATTCACATGGCTCATTGGCCTATACATACACACAAAACATCCAATAACACTACCTACAACATAAAGAATCCCAAAGAAATTAAGGTTACATGTGACACATTCCATTAAAGTGGATTTACAGCATACATTATATTTTTTTAAGTCCAGAATATCACCAAGATTTTAAGGTCAAATGCTTTGTTCCAATATTCCCTTGAGTAAAACAAATGTGATGAACCAAAAATTAGCCATGAGCTTAATCCAATATGTATCTAAGGGATGTGCATAAAATTTCATTTCAGGGTAAAAACATAGAATCCACTAATACCGGTGCGAACTCCACTGTGCACACTTCACACAAACACTGTGGTCACTAATACCGGTGCGTACTCCACTGTGCACACTTCACACAAACACTGTGGTCACTAATACCGGTGCGTACTC
>JABJVR010009269.1:0-10014 GCA_025773905.1 Chitala chitala
TAACCATGCAGTTCAGTTAACAACATGCTTCAGTTAACCATGCGGTTCAGTTAACCACGTGCTTCAGTTAACCATGCGGTTCAGTTAACCATATTGTTCAGTTAACCATGCGGTTCAGTTAACCATATTGTTCAGTTAACCATGTCCATGGTAGCACCAGGGAACCCAACTGACCCTAGTGCTTCCAGTTGCGTTCCGACTGTGTGTTAAAAATTAATCATCGATGTCTGTACACTCAACCCTTTAAACTGTATCATGGTTTCCATACTAATAATGAATATGCACCAATCCATTGTTTTCTTATTATGACAGTCCCAATTCTGTCTAGCTATATGCAGTACTAGCTTACAATAATATCAAAGTCTACCAGTGCTGTTTTGGACTCAGTACACTGTTAACTTTTGAATAGCCTGAACATGCATGGCCCCTTGATCCCTGTGTGAAAATGGGAGAATGTGCTAGAAGATCAGCGTTAATAAGAAGAGGGTCGTGGCACGCATAAAAGATGGGATTTCCTTCCCTGCATGCGTCTGAGATGAGTGGCTGGACAAAGACAACACGGGACAGGCAGGCACTATGGGGGCGGCGCCGTGTAAAAGGCACATTCCTGGTGCTGACAGAAGGCTTTGGTCAAAAACACAGCACAGAAAGAGAACCCAACTGGCTGTCCAGAAATCACAGCAAAAACATGCTGGGTTGTTTTTAGTCAAAGTCAACGGCAGACAAACACTGGTGCTGGACACCACGTCACTGAGTAGCGTGACATCAAGCATGTAGCTTACCTGCAAGCTGCAGTCAGGAGCCACTAATGAAGAAGTAAATGAAGAAGTAAAAGCAAACTAGAACAGAGAATGTAACTTCAAATCTGTTAAAGGTCTATTATCAGGGCAAAAACGTGCCTGGTACTGATGTGCTAACGCCAGACAAACAGCTGAACACACACAAAGCGTCTTAAGAACATGGCATGAACTGGTCCTCAGAAATTCAGCAGACCTGCTGACTTGAGCTCTGCTCCCACAGTTCCTGCCTTTGTTAGGCACAGACCTTCGTCATCGCTCTGGCTTCCTTCGACAGGGTCACGAAGGTATCAGCAGCTGCTTTATCAGATAGCGGGTCCTCGCTGTTTCTCCTGTGCAGGAAGTGTAAAACCTTTCTCCTAACTTCCCTTCTCCTTGTAAAACTCCAACATAACCTTCGTTCTGGGACGGTTTTTACTCGACCCTTCTGAAAGCACATTCCATTTGTCTTACATAATGGAAGCCCATCTGCCTCTGTTCATTGATCCGCTTCTCCGTTTCCTACATAGGCACTTAAACGTGTTCCTCTCCCAAGCCTTTCACTTACATTTTTATTTATTACAATTCCACATAAACAAGTGTGCTTAAAAGTCACTGGCAATATTGGTCAAAGGAAATCTAAATCAAAATTATGTTGACATGTTATCAAAGGACAATCTATGGTGGAAATGTGGGAAATATTTAACTTCACATTCGTATGTTGATAAAGATGTTAATAACGATGTTTCCATATTGATTTCAATAACACGTGATTTATGGCAGACTAATGCATTTTTATGTTCATGAATATTGTACTCTTTCTGTTCGTTCAGAGATGCACAAATGGGCTGTACCATGTTTTGCAATAAACCAAACAATAATAATGTGCTATTATAGAATGTTAATTATTACTCTGATAGCAATAACGTGAATTCAAAAAACCCACGGCATATAAAACACAAAAGGCAATGCGGCAGCCAACCGAATAGCAGCATAATAGTCAGGACAAATTAATTTTCTAATTAATCTGGAAATCATCTGCAGACTGGATGAAGGATGATTTGCACGTGTGGTTGTACATGTTATAAGGTAATAAAAAGCAGAAGAATAAAATGGTACTATGGTTACATATGACCGCCAAAAATCAGTCAACAAACTGCTACATGGAATAGATACATTTTTGAATATAAAAACAATTAACTTTGTTCTAATTAGAATGTTGCATGCAAACAGCTCCTGTGGAAGAAATGGTTTTAAAAAACAAATAGCCAAGGACATATGGTAAGCAAAGCTTGTCTGCACCTGTCTCGTTTGGGAAAGGAAACTTGTCACATCATTCATTCCTAATATCTTTAATTATGCATTTTAAGAGAGCACCACTATAATGGCATGATAACAACTAACACTTGTACACCCCAGAATGTTTTACTAATACTTGGTAGCTCCACAAAGGATTTGTAACGCTTAGGTACTTTAACAATGAGCACAGTTTTAATTAAAAACCAGGCTATATTTCATCTGCTTGCGGCTCTGCGTTTCACCTGCCCGAAAGCTCAGAGAAGCAAGTTGTTGACCTTCCAGTTGGCCTCTATGGTGGGAACCCGGGCTCTGTGGATGGGAAGTGTCCATCTGTCCTATGGACCATATGGGATGGCAGATGCCTCTTGCATGCTGATCTCCTTTCGTCATTGAACACTGCGCCCATGCACCGCTCCGAGAGCCTGTCGCCGGGCCTCCTGCGTGAACGGCATGTTCTAGGCCAGGACCCTCCTCCAAAGCACCAATGCACAGGGGACCTGGCCCAGATGTCCCATCCGGAAAAACCTTCCCTCCCCCGACCCGCCTACACAGCAGCCTCTGTGCTTCCCCTCGCAACATGAATGGCGGGGTGTGGCCAAGAACGTGCGTGTGCTTGCACAAGTGTGTGTGTGTGTGTTGTGTGCACACATACGCCCATGTGTCCTGGGGCAGTGTACCAGCAGCTGCTGTTCAACATGCAGCCCTTTCAAAGGATTGTGCTTCTTTGATTTGTAACCTTCAACAATGACAAGGGGGCAACCTTCGATCAATGAAGGCTGGAGTGGGTCTGTTATTCTTCTGTGGGGTCCAGAGGCGGTGCAGATTGATGGGATCTTGTTGTGGGGGAGGGGAGACCATGGAGATATCTACAGACCACTGGCATTTTAGTCCTGTGGTGACTGTTGACCTTTGTCCACCATTTTTTTTCTCCCCAAAACAATCTTCTTCAGCTCTTGCCATTTCAGCCGAGAGCTCCTTTGTCTTCGTGCCTTCAGAGCTCCTCACCCTTCTCTGACTTGATTACTTCCACATTCTGTGCGGCTTGCTCCATCTCCGTTTGTACGTTAGCAGGGGGATACGCCTGTAAACGCACAGCTGCGAACCCAAGTCCGTCTCACTGTCGCAGACGCATGCCTGCCATTTGTCAATCTGTGCTCCGCCACTTCCACGCTTGTACTGGAGCCAGTCGTAGGGGTCGGAGGGTCTGCTTTCATTCAGTCGGCCTGGAAGTCGGCACTCTTCTCATGCCGGGCATCTCAGTCGGACAGTTATGATGGACGACGCAAGTGATCTGTCACGCAGTCGGTGGGTCTGTCACAGGAATGCTGCAGTGCCGGTATTTAATAACACTCAGTCTGTGTCTGGCCAACCAGTACAACAACAGTAACATATAAACCTCCCATTACTTCTCCTCAAAATAAATCCTGCCCATTAATTGAAATAAATGTCATTGTTAACAGAGATATATATTTATTAAACTAAATTAATTATGGAATTACTATGCACTGGGAAGTCTCTCTGGGGTTGTCCACATATTTTCCATTAAGATGTACTGTATTTATTTTAGAACAAATGAATAAATTTATGCACTCACTCGTTAGGAACCAAAATCACCGAGAAGAGCCTTAAATTAGCAAGGCAAAGAAATGCGTGCGCATGTGCCGTTAGACCCCAAGATTAGGGAGCCTCAACAAACACTGTATTCTCGTAAATAAACTTCAGTTACAAGCTATAGAAAGGCAACTACACATTTCCTCTTTCGTTTTCAAATGATATGATAACTGATATTACTGTATTTAGGTTCAATCAAATGCATGTGGTCAAGTGACGGTGAGATGCTAACAGGCAGCGATGAGCACCGAGCGTGTTTTCCCAGACCTATTGGTTCAAATAGTATAAGCTTAACTAAGCCTGAAAATTAATAAGGCGACGAATGCTGAAATGCGTAATTACTTGTTACAGAAAACCTGTTTACGTGTTGCTCCCTCGGCTTGGAAACGAGGCGCCCGGCGCACATCCACCAAGGTCGTCTCCACTGCGCCGTGTCATGAAAAATGTATTAAACTAATTGGTATATTGACGTCCTTGTACTTCCCTATAAATTACACGCTGTGAGCGCATGATCAGGGTAAATGGGGTGATGCGTAAAAGTACGAAAAAAAAATGTAACAAATTAGGATCTCAGGAATAAAAAAAAAAACGTACGGAGTTAATTTGTTGTACCGTAATTCCTGTTTATGGTTATACATTCTATAAGGCGTAACCATCAATTAACCACCCAATTAGTGTGAATTAAAAGATAAAGGAGGAGCGTCAGTAATGTTTCTTGCGCACAACCTCTTTATTTTTCATTGTACTCTGGGGATTTAGTCACTAACAGCGTTGCGATGTTTAGTTTTAATTGCGCCGCTAATTTGAATGGCAGGACTTTTACAGAACGCGTACGGTGACACTTTGTCGGGGAGTGTCGCAAAAAAATGAACAGTCACACACAGTACTGTCATGCTCCATGTTGAAATTCACAAAACTAATTAGACAACAGGAGATCGGTTAAAACCGTGTGGTGGGCGACACCTCTGGGAAGGTCCCAGCGCCTGAGGATGAGCTGAGCCCTCCCCTCACCGCTGTACCCCCACCTGAAGCGCTTTCCACAACTCTTTTTCAGCCCCCCTCCTGCCTCTTCCCCAAAATGGAGCCAGAGTTATTTATCAAAGGCCTCTGACTGAGCAAAACAAAACCTGAAGCGGCAAGCTCTTTTATTCTAGGGGTCATTTTATTACATCTCTGAAGATTTATGCCCGCTCGGCACAATGCTTTCAAACGGCTCTCGATAATGACCTAAAGAAAGCTTTCATATTCTGCCACACACTGCAAGCGCTCCCAGAGCTTCCTTTTGTTCAGAAATGAAAAGCTATGGGATTTATTCTCAGAAACATTTGAGAGATGATGTGGCTAGTCCTTGTTCAATATATCCTTGGCTCTCTCCTGGAGCCGGCGGCTGGGAGAAAGTAGATTTATCTTAAAATCTCTGCCTCGGTAGCAGATAGCCATACTCAGCCAAAGATGAACCACACCATGGTCCCAGGGGTGAAAACTGTCACCTGAAATGAAATATCCTAAACTGTGGGGAGTCCTCTGCAAAAGCAATAGGTAAAAACTATCACTTTATGGAACCATCACTGATTGTCAAAATTTAAGCATTAATCATTTAAGCTTCTTAATTTTGTCTTGTCTTTCATAAGAATGCATTCCTGTGATACACAGAACTGGTCCCATTGAACTGCAGTCCTGCAGGGTTTTTGGGAACGTTCCAATTAACTTCTGATGAGTGACAGGCGAGTTGGCTAAAAGTAATATTAACTGCTTTAAAGTCTGCAGGGCCCTGACCCCGAAAGGGACCTAGTAGGGTGCCCTGATGTACGCCCTATGCTTGGCTCCAATCTCCTCAACTTCCTGTTTCCTCTTTGATCACAAGAAGGAACCACACCACTTCAACTGAGCATAAATGGACTGCCTGCATTTAAAACTACAATTCTCAATCTCCATAAAAAAAAAATAATTTGCCATTTAAAAATCTGAATATTGATAAATCAACTTAGAAGACTACGTACCGCATTTCAACATTAGGTTTTCTGTTATAATTTGATACTTATTTCAGTTACCAATCTCTTTTTGTGCCCTCCTCAGAAAAAGCGAGAAGAATTCTGATGTGAAAGCACAGGACATCCATTTTTGGTTTCTGAATTGACTAATGGCTGATTATAACTCATTTAGCATCAAATTGCAGGATATTATGCACTGCCAGTGAGCCAGACTACATGGGATATGTTAAGCCTGGTTAATGAACACCAGATAACTGGATTTCAATGTGACTGTATCACACTTAAGAACACTGCTCAGAAGTAATGCACCATAATTAAAGAAAAACACAATCAGATTTGTAGCAGTCAAAGAATCAAAACCTTTATGAAAGTTGAGGACAATGCAACAGGAGAACTGGCTTCTGTCAAGCATCCTACCTTTCTCTGTCGATCACCGTATAACAACAGCTTGTAAACTTTTATCTGATTTTCAGCTTTGATCTGCAGACGTCCAAGACCAGAGGCAAAAAACATAAAGAGTACAGATTGACTATATGTGAACACCAGGGCTGTGGGATCACATTAAACATATGTGAAATGGCTCCTTTGGTGGAAAGTTTGAAATTCTTATGAATTTTTTGACAGGATACGGGCTGTCTATAGCCAGCAGTTTACAAGAGAACATGCTGTGTTTCAAAGCTCACAGAATCAGTGAACAATTGAAACTCTCTCTTTGTTTCCAACTGGTGTAAAGTGGACTTTTAGATGGATTTAGTTTGGATAATCACGAGTCCTTGAGCAGGGTTTACCACAGCTCCTTCCTGGCAAGCAGGGGCGTTCCAGGGGCATGACTACCCTGACACAGTCAAGGGGACCAGCACTTCACAGGGGCACTTGAATATATTTAAATGATGAAATATAATGAAATGATAAAATACCATAACTAAGCTCATAACAATGAAAATGTAGAAACCATGACCCAACTCTTACGAAAATTATCAAAGGACTAATAAATGCTTTAATATTCAAGGCACCCCCCAGCCAATAGAATGGATTAATCCAAATGCAACTAATCATTCATGTTAAAACTCAGACTGACAGTACCTAGTAATGCTTAAATGCATGTACTGTACTACTAAACTGTAGCATAGACAGACTATTTCTAACATCTGTTAGGGGTGGGGTTGTCAGGAGCACCTTGTAACATTTTGTTGGGGGCCCAGAATTTCTAGTGACACCCCTGTTGGCAAGACAGCAATACTGGGCAGTATTCAAAGTGGGTTCTATTCAGTTTATATAAACTCAACATATGCCACACTCAGGTAACTGCATTTGATGGTCATATAAGGAAATGGGATTGAGCTTGGACACCATGTTCTGAATTAACGTCGTACCTCTACCACGTGAATCCTGTCCCTGACCATCAGGTCCATCAGCAAAAAAATGCATGATGCCTCCCCAGTGCAAGTTTTAAATAGACTTTAATCATAGTCCACAGTACTGGGTCAATTCCAGCATGACTTATAGCAAGAAGCAGGCATTAATTTTTACATTTGATTTATTACCATGCCACATGTGAACAACTTATACAATGCAATCGCGAGAATACCGGCTCAAAGTATGGATCTGTTTCTATAGCGACCGTGTTCATTACACATTGCGTGGTCTGTATTTCTGCTCTTCTGAGAATTGATGACAAGATTAAAAGTCTCATAATCAGAAAATAAGCATATCCTTACACTTCTTACAAAATAACCATTTAAGCATTAAACATACATAAAATTGCCCATAATGTTTTTATATATATATACACACAATGATAGCATGAGGTATATTTTAAATTAGGAAAAAGAAATGTTGGATCGAATGTTTGTCACAAATATTTATTTATTCTACAGTATCAAACCTGACATTTGACACTTCATTATGTGACCGCAGTTCTCAAATCTTCTATTTTAAGATAACTCCAATCAAAAATTCTCAGGACCTTGTCAGTTGGGCTTTAACCAGCTAAGAGCTTAGTGTTTAAATATTTCTGCCAGAAAGATTTTTAAGACCAGATCTTTCTGACTACTAGCAGAAGAACTTCAGCGAGAACGAGTTTACAGCTTTACCTGTACAGAAGCACAGAATGCACACTGGAATTACGCCACCGCAAACAGGAGGCACGCATCTGCCGCAGAGCCATCTAACGAGGTTAAGTCTGCAAAAAATTTACTTAAGCGGAGCCTGAGTAAGAGTCTACAGCAAATACATTATTTACTGCATTTTATATTTGCCACGTTATTGAAAGGCCTGTGCCATGAAGGCTGAGACAGCTACTGAATTGATAGGAGAGCTTAGCTCTCAATGTAATCTCCTCTGTGCTAGTCAGACGTGGTTGTTAATTTCTCGGATATTATTTATGGTTATAGCTGATGCCGTACGGCCGCGCAGCAGCATCACAGACACTGAGGGGATGAAAGACTGATGGGTATGAGCAGGAACAGATGTCGTCAGTGACAATGCAGTGGGGCGTTGGCGCCACTGCGGAAACACTTTGTTCCTGACGCAATCTCAACATAAAACTTGCTTACCGGGAATGCAATAGTTAGGCCAACATGTTTGTGTCTACTTTAAAGTTGCACTTGGGGGAAAAGGTTTATTATTTTGTTATCGTTTTTTCCAAAACGTTACCCATAATATCTTTAACCTGTACGACGTTGAAAAAAAAAGCACAAGTCTCGAAAACAGGCAAAAGAAGAAAAAAAAAACTGAAGGCGATGTGTAGAACTGCTTTAGGAGCGGAATGAAAATGAACAGTCGATAGGGCACATTAAAATGACGGATCTAACATCCCGGGGGGGTGATGTGATTTAGAATATCAATGAGTTCCTTCTCATTTCCTGCAAGTTCACCTGCACTATTTAATGTCTGCTCCTGACAAAAACTAAATGCCACAGGAACGCGGCCCCTCGTTAGGTGCGTGAGCAGGTGGGTTACAGAGGGTTCAGCTGCCACTCCACGTGGATCTCGCGGGCTCCGCCATTCATCAACGTAAGCGGAGACGACCAATCAGCGGTAATGTCACGAGCCACAAGCCCCTTTGATGACTCAATTTAAACGAGCGTGGAAAAAAAGCGGAGTGAAAATTGCCTCAGCCGCGGGGCGTCATAATAATGCGAGGCACTTAGGTTCTTTTGTCCGTACAATTGGAGCCAGTGTGGCATCCAACCTGCAGAGTACTCTTCACACAAAATCAAAACGTTGGTATTTATTATTCCATAAATCACATTACACATCATTCCAGTGTTGTACTGTAATCTCGGATGGATTTTAACAGTTCTACATATTTTTCAAAATAGGTTTTGTAATGCAATACATTATAGCCTGAGGGTTTTTCTTGTGCCGAGGAAACATGTTTTCTTAACGTAGATCAGCTGAACAGCATGTCTTGGAGTTGTGATATTCAAGTTAACACATACTGGGATCATTTTAAGTTTAGCTGGAAAAAAATGAGCTCAGACAGGTCCTGGATAAGCGCCTTTCATAAAAGTATTATATTACTGAAAATAAATGACAGCCACATGTGACGCAATAAATGTAGCTAAACGTAGTTACCTTGAGGTACGTTTTCCTGAGAAACTCAACAGAACTCTGCTAAATAACCATATTCAAAGCACCATATCTGAGCAAAAGTTTATTTTTCCCTTTAAAAAAAAGTTGGAAACTCGATCTCAAAAAAAGCTTTGTGTGTTCGAGGCGGTTTTACTTGCTGTTATTTTCCTTTGGTATTTTCATCTCCGAGGTGCACTATTATGCCATGTTATTGGCATTTTTACTGAGGAATTTTTAGTAAATAGTCAGTCTGGTGTATTTTGAGCAATTTTCAACTCAGATGAATCTAGAACAACTGTTTTTCTGTCTCACAGAGCAGGTGGGATTATCCCCAAAACATTATGACAATCCCCCTTGACACTGTTGCCATATTTCCCTTTGTGTTTGATACTGCTTTCCAAAAATAATTATAGTTATCGTTTTGAGCTGCTGTTATATTTTAAATGCAAAACCTCAGGTGCCAATAATATAAGGTGGCTCAATGGGTAGAACATCAGGCTGGGATGCAGAAGTATCCCGGTTTGAATCCCAGCCCAGCCATCTGGTGTGTCCTTGAACAAGACACCCAGCGCTGGCTATTGTAATATACAAAATGTTGTAAGTCGCTTTGTATAAAGGCGTCTGCTTAAATGACAAAAATTAATTAAATTAATATAAGGACTATGGTTTAGTCAGTGAGCTGAACATCAGCAGGCGGCGCGGGGGGGGGGGGGGGGGGGGGGGGGGGGGGGGGGGGGGGGGGGGGGGGGGGGGGGGGGGGG
>JABJVR010009271.1:0-23469 GCA_025773905.1 Chitala chitala
CTTCAAATTGCTGTCACCACCTGTGATACATACCCAAGAATGGCAATCATGAAAGTATGAGAAAAATAATAAATCATAAATACAAATATTTTAGCGATGGATTAGTGGTTTATTGCATGCAGAGAATTTGGTGCTCCTGGTTCCCCCCCCCCCACGCATCTGAACAACAAATGAACCAACAGCATGTCTTCAGCAGAAAGCTGTCTGGTGCTTAGTTATCAGAGGAAGAATATCTTTAGGGTACCAGGCTAATTGGAAACATGTATATTTTGATAAATGTTAAAACAGATGAATTAGGGACAAGATGTTCCACAGATACCTTCACCACAGTTTAATTAATGTATTACAAGACAGCTAAGAAGCTGCAGCCAAGAGCTCAGAGCCAGGAAGAATAAGACCTTTAGAAGAAGGTGTGTGAGCCAAGTGGTGCCTTTGAACAGACTCAGCAGATTTCAGAGCTCAGGAACATCCTGCTGTGTGTTCAAACTTTATGTTTAATGTACTGTGAGTTTTCTTTCTTCTTATTTTGCTGTATGCTATGATGTGATGTGGGGATGAACTCTGATGTGTCAGAAAACTATTGCATTATCAATAACAGATGTCTGTGCACATTTACAAACAAAAAAACAGACATTATAGCAAGAAATCACGTTAATTGAAAGATACAAGTAGCAAAAAAAAACTGTCAAAACTCTACAGCGTGCTGCTTGTCAAGTGAATTATCTGTGGTAATCCTGGCACTGACATAAGCCTCAATAACATAAAAAATTACCTTATTTATTCAGGGATCTATGGTCACCACCTAAATCTAAAGTTAAACTGATAAAAAAAATTCCAAAAGGTAACAAGTATGGTTGTAGCTAAGTTTGGTTCTTGACCACTGCAGCAGAGGCTGCCTCAGAATCAGACTGCTGATTCGGGCAGGGTGTGTAGGGTGACACTGTGCAAAATGTGTGCCCCCATCCCAGGGCTCAGGGGTACAGTAGTGCTCAGGGCAACCAAGCTGTGAATAATGAGAAAGGTGGCCAGATGGGCAGAGACTCTTTGCCCTAAGGAGTGCCTCAGTCTCGCTGAACGCTCCTCAGAAAGGCTTGTGCAATATTCTGCTGAAAATGTGACCTTTTTGCAGCTGCTCAGTGAATGTAGCTATTTTAATTTAACACGTGTCCTTTTTCAGATCAATAACATTGTGTCCTCCCACCTCCCAAAAATCTCCATGTCTTCACACATAGAGGCCCTCGTGCAGAATTATCCTCCTCTCCCCTTAAGTGTCGCTCGTCTAATTCTGTGTCAATTTTGTATTCTCACCGCATACTCACTTTTCAATGCAAGAATGCCTAGTTGCATCATTTATTCAATATATTCCTCAGAACTGTGGCCATAAACATTTAATTAAAACCTGGCAGGCTTCCAGGCTTCCAGTTGAGTTATAAACACAGAGAAGGAATCTAAAAATGAAGCTAATCCCCCCCCCCCACTCTCACCAAAGAAGACCCCACCAGAAGACGATGGTGAGGCTGCAGTTGACGTTTATGGGTTGACATCCATCATGCTCCTGACTAATGGCAAGAGGCAGCAGGGTGTCTCTGGGAGGCAGTAAAGCTTGCGTCCTACCAGCAGCGACAGCTTCATGCACACATGCTTGTGGCATTTTCTGCATCTGTCGCTTCAACCATCAGCTACTGTGAAAGGTCATACGTCGAGCTACATTTAAAATTCCCTCACTTCAACAGGATATTCTGTTACTGTTGCATACAGTTTGCTTCTCACTAAAACTCATGCCTTACAATACATTAATCAAGAAGCACACCAAAGTACAAATTACCTGCATTCAACATACATGCACACACATCCACGCACACACAAAATGTGATGGCATGTGGGCCTGTGCTACCCTGGCCAGCTCTCTGACTTCACCAATATGTAGCATATGTGATGTGTTCTGTGAACAGGCAAACAGAAATATTAAGCCTAAAGGTGTGACACACTACCTGCTCAAATAGGTCTCACAGGATGCCAGCTATTAGTTTTAAGGACATACCGTACCATACATCCATAAAGTGCCACATTCCACTGTTTGTTTACTCCTCTGAGGTCAAGCCCTATCAGATGTGTCATGCTTGCAGGCCTATTAGAAGGTTTTGAACCACACTGTAATTATACAGCAGCACTAATCGTTCTCTCCATCTCGTCCCACTCGCTGTCCATTTCAGCTTTTCTCTGGCGCTTGTGGCAACAAAGCGATGCCTGTGCTCGATGTCTCAAAAAAAAAAATAGCAGTGAGTGGATTGCAGCTCTCCCTGACATCCTTGACCCTGACGTCTGGGCTGCTGTAATTACACATGTCTGTGGTAGCCCCTCAACAGATACTGCTTTATGGAATCATTATTGTTCCACTCTGCTGGTCTTTATGGTACTGGTGGACCCTGGGCCTTTGGCAGCCGAGGCTTAGGTTATAAAGAAAGAGAGAGAGCGAGAGAGAGGCCTTTGTCTTCCCATCTACGGAGGAGGAGTGTAATTAAACTGCCCTACTGCCAGAAGCATTTTACTAAAAAACAAGACATTGTTCTGACTGCATTTGGAAGTGATGTCTCATGTTAAAAGAGAGCTTCTCAAATGGAATACAAATTTCAAATTTAATTAATCCCCTATGAAGTACTTAAGACACAAGACTTTGAGCTGAGACAACCTTCAGAAAGGACACTACAGCAGGTGCATTTGTGCACTGGCTTCTGATGAAGCTTTAGCCAACAGGGCAGTAAGTGAGCAAAAAGTAATGTGGATGTAGGAGCCTGCACTCAAAAGTGAGGTCCGAACATACTGAACATATTTTAATTACACAAAAAGGCAAGGTCAGTCTTATGACTGTGTTGCTCTTATCCAAAATGCAAAGCTAGTCATAGTTTGTTAAAAGTCTTAAAAAATAAAAACTAGAGGCTGATGACATAGTATTACAGTTAGGCAGAGGGTGCATCCAGCACCACCTTAGGAGAAAATTTAATATCACCTAGCTACTAATTATTAAGAAAAAAGACCAGGACATTTTCTGCTTGTACTTGTAATGTTTGTATGCCTTTAGCTTACATCAAAAAGGAACTGGCCATAACTATTAGCCATGATAGACAGTTTAAATTGTTTTCTGTCAGTTTGTCCCTTAACTACCATTTTTCTGGACTTTTTTCCATTAAAAATATTTCTATATTTGTGCTTTGTGGCAAAGGGTTCTTTTTTAGTTTCAGGGTGAAAGTGTGTCTAACACGGGCAGGAATGTGCAGCCATTCACCATGCTTTATGTGACCCTGAGAAAAGACACGGTTTGTGTTCTGTTGGCCAGTTCAGCGTAGTAGAACAGGGGTCTTTGTAATGTGATGCAACTGAAAGCCACTTTAAGGAAAAGGGGAGTAATTGCCTGGCTGAATGGCAGCCGCGATTCTGTTTCAAGTGCATGACAGCCCTGACATTACTGTGTCACAATAATCTCCCAGCATGCTTTGCTACAAGTCTTTTTTCATTCCACATGGTCCAGGGTGATTCTTGGCTTTGTAGGAGCAGTCTAATTGCTGCCCAGAGTCCAGTTCCATTGCCATGCCTGACAATAAAATGACGCCTGTGGTCTTTGGCAGTTTGAAGAGGCACACTGAGTGCTTCAGAAAACTATGCAAACAAACTTCTTTAACCATAAAATTGAGAAATGAGAATGCAGACCCTGAAATCAAGACCCTGAGTAAAATCAAGTTAAGGATCAGGATGTCAGCACTCGCAGTAGGAACTGATTGGTTGTGTAATTATGTAAATTGTCACGGAGCAGAACGGATCCACAAAGGAAACCATTTCCAACTCTATCTCAGAATTTAACGATGACTCACGGCTGAGTGACAGATTGGAAATTAGAAAGGAAATTTTTTTTTCACTGAAATCATTCACATGTCAGAGGAAACAGTTGATATAAGAAATAGCCCCCAACCAGGATGGAGTTGTAAGGCTTACCTGTCCAAACAAGGCCCACTGCCTGGCAGTAGATAAGAAAACTGTGCTGTCTGCTTTTTCAAGATGTAAATATTGTTTATAATATTCTTTCAATATGAATCACACTTCTGTAACACAGCTTACCCTAGACTTGTAAATGTAGAGCATTTAAAACAGTAAAAAAATCACTGGGGATTTCATCAAATTAAACCACTGCTGATAAACGTACGTCTTTATTTCGTCATCTACTGAAATTCTGTTATGGAATACTGACCTGAATTTTCTTTGAAAAACAATAATTATTGTACAATTTAACTCTCACTGAAAATCTGTGTTTATGGATCAGTTGCAGCATGTCAGATATTGACACCGAAGCAAAACATTTGACATTATTCAGAAGTATCCAGGTCAAACTGCCAGCGGGACAAAGCAGTTTCACCATGTAATTGTAAGTGTCTAAAATAATTAGTGGAGGGGTCTCAGCGTTTCATGCTTTATGCTAAGCAAGTAGGTCAAGCAAGTAATTTTTGTCAAACTGTAGTCATAGGTTGTTAGCTCTGTAATATGTGAACACTGCGCAGTGGAAGATAAGTGGATACCCAGAGTCTTCATTACGTACCATTTGAAAGTCAAGAAAAAAAATTTTTTACTGCTATAAAAGCTTTCGTGCTCTCCTGAAAAGTGCCCAGAGTTTTAGAGACAGTTTTACATTGGCCTTAATGGAAACATGGACAGAGAGGTTTAAACACTGCGACAAAGACATATTAACAGGTGCTTTTAGGTCGTCGTGCAGAAGCCCTTATATTGAACTGTTTATCAGTGATTAGCATTTTGGCACAGATTTACTTATGTCTGAACTGCTACGGAGGACACACAGTCGTAGCCCAGACACACCCCGTGAAAAACAGATAAACGCCGGGAGTCTGGCAGGGTGCGGTAGCTCAGTGGTTAGTGCTTTTGCTTCATACGTTAAGGGTGAAGGTTCGAATTCTAAACAGTGCTAGTCCCAAACCTTGATAAAATGAAAATATTGTGTCACAAAGGGCATCTGGTATAGAAACCTTTGACAACTGGATGTGTGGGTTGTTAACCCTATGCCACATGATCTGCTGGAGTGACCCCCCCACCTCCTGGGAAGCAGCTTAAAGATGACTAACAGACAAGTCTAGGGATTTAACCAAAAACAACTTTCCCGCTCAAAACCATATAACTATAGCTAACAGCCTATATAAGTGGGAGGAATGTGTATCCCCCATCATCTGCACCCCTGAATCAACAGTCATTAGTTGCTAACACAGTTGGAAAGCACCGAGCTTTACTGACAAATGTTTCATGTGAAAGGGGCGCCTTCCTTTTACAATGACTGGAGATCAGTAGCACTGCTATTACTGCTGCTCCCGCTGAGACAACTACTACCGCAGCTATTAGTACAGTAATAACTGGACTGCATAAATAAATAAAGTACATTGTTATTTTTACATTTGAATTTAAATTTTTGAATATTTCTTCCACTATTATTTTGAATAGTGTAAAATCATGGGAAACATACACGCAAACATAAAAATGTTTATGGTACTAGAGCAATACAGGTTAAGAATAGTTCTTTACATAGGGTGCAAAACTGTTACCCCTGCTGGTGCTGGAGTTTGACAAATGCAAGTATTTAACTAGAGTAATGCTCAAATACGTTTCAGGAAATAACAGTTACAATACTTTACGATTAGTGTCATATAATCTGATAATTAAAATCATTATTTCATGGTAATAACAACTGATTGCGCTGTTGAGACTATTGCTGTATTGTCTACGTGTCGCTACAAGATGAAAAAACAAGTCACATTACCGCCAAACATTAGTTAATTATAATAAGTCTGTATTCACGCAAAAAATATTAGTTAAATGCTGAATAATAATAATAATTATTATTATTATTTATTATTTCGGCAGCCCCTTATTAAACAAACGCACTCGGTCCCGATCACTATCCGAAGCCTAGTGAACATGGAGACGGGTGATAAAATGTCGGGAAGCAATCTTCTAGTGTGTGAAATATTCATGTGCAGGGAGGCATGGGCCTGTTGAAAAATGACTCACCATCAACGTGGAGACGTAATGTTTCCTGTAAGCGATCCACAAGAACTGTAATGCCCTACTTATTCATTTTACAGTAATGTATACCTGGAAAATGGTTACACAGTGGGCAAGAAATGCAATTTACATATTATACGGTCAAACACGCCAAAATAAACGTGGCGCGAACACACACACAAATATGTATCGCATATCCTCAGTGTCAGTCTTTCTCATTTAAAGCATATGGGATGCAAAACTATGCAGAAACCCCTGTTCTTCTATATTGAATTTTCTTGATTTTATCTCTAAGATATTGCTCATTTACAAAGGTAAAAAGGAAACATATAATATATGGAATAATCCAAGATAAAAAACAAATTGTGGTAAACAAGTAATCAGATGTCATGTAATTAGTCCCCTCAAGGTTCAACTGGTTTAAATATCAAAACATCAGACAGAATGTAAATGTTTTGATTTTGAGCCTTAGCAACTGGGGAGCTTCAGTGGACTTTATAAAAACACATTTCCCCTTATGCAAAAATAAAATAAATAAAAGAAAATAAATAATAATAATAATTTGTTTGCTTAGGAGACATTTCCTGTTCTAAGCGCTGTACATAGTTTACAGTTTAGCTGTTCTCACTGTACAGATTGTTAATTACGTTCAGGTGACTTATGGGTTGATTGCAAGTTGATCAAACGTTAAGCTCCCCTTTTGGTGGAGGAATTTGCTAAAGGAGAAATTACATGGAAAGTTGCACAAGCCGGTATGAAACCCTAAAATGTGAACGAAAGCCAAACTTTCTCTTAGACTTATCACTCGAAACAGCGTGCGGTTGATATGACATTGATGCACGTGAAAGGTGTACAGTGGGCCATCGTGCACGGCGCTGCGGTGCGCTTATATTTAGCTCCAGGTCAGAGGGGTCACTGTGGCTGCCTAACATAGTTGGGTCCTTGAGCTTTCTTCTCAGCTGCCAGAAAAATCTGTGCCTTCACCAGCTTACCAGATGGTCAGGGAAGCTTGTTATGCTTAAACCTTTAAGAACTTTTTTCTAAAGTGACATGTTGGGAGGTTCAGACTTAATAGGTCCATCGTGCAGTCAGCTGTATTCTGTAGATTCAACAATAAAAATTGCCTCATTGCCTTTTTCATTCTATTCTACTTCCTCCCTGCTCATTAGGAATTATCTGATAAAAGGTTGGGCGCTTATGAATGAATTATGTCTCTACCCAGGGGGCGTGCAACCAATTTCCTTCTATAAATGCCTGCTACTAAATGCCATATGAACTATTTATAGTCTGAGCATAATCTCTGGAACTGGGCAGGGGGCACGTGCAGTGAATAAAATGGCAGCTCGTTTGGTTATGGGGGTGAGTGACGGGGGGAACAGTAGCTTTGTGCTTCGTGTGAGTGATGCAGCAACAGTCATCTCGAGAGACAAAGTAGCGTTTCTCGTCATGCGCCTAGTGTATAGCTGAAAATGTGACATGACACTTGTCTGGTTAAACCAAGAATGATGGGGGCTGTAACAATGAGGCTGCTTTGTCTGATCTGTGACTTCATGGAAAGTCCTTTGAGGTCAAATGAGGTCAAATTGCGGCATATTCCTCATATCCATCAATGGGTAACAGCTTGGCAATGGCCGGCGAGGCAAGCTGGTTTCTTGCCATCTTTAGAATTAGAGGATACAAAGAAAACATACAAAGCGCTTACAGTAAAAATAGCAGAGGACAGCAAGGTATGGAGATTCAATGCTAGTAATCAAAAATCCACTGATTTAAATTCCATTTGTTCTGTTTCGAAGGAGGTGCTCAAATCAGTGGAAAAAGTTTTCATGCAAGTCCAGACCAAGCAGACACAAAAGAAAGTATTCAGATGCTACAGGTTGTATTCATGTCAATCCGACCTCGCCGTGGCACGATTTGTGACTAGCAGAGCAGCACTAACATCTTGCGTAAGATCGCAGAGCAAAGTCTGCCCAGATACCTAAGCTCACACGTGTCCTTCTGCATCCCCTTGGAGAGGCCAAAAGTGTCAGCAACTGCAGTATATTTCATCTGGTGGGAGCCCGAATAACAGAGAGTGCTGTGTTTTTTGGGTATTGTTTGCATCTCCATGGAAATCGATTGCCATCGTCAGGCACACAAACAGCTCAGGTAATGGAAACCAGCTGGACCAGCCTGAACTCTCTGTACAGTTCAAGTACGGTCAGCTCGATGACCTGAGACGAGTTCAGATACAGGTTTACCCCTCGGTAGGTTTATGACCTGGATTAAAGACTGTTCTGTTCTCTTTCTTTTCTCTTACCTGTGTGTACTTTAATTTTCATTTTAAAAGGCAGTGACTTCATGTTATCTTTTCTAAGTGCAGGTCCTTATTACACTGAAACATATTGGGGCCCTTTTTGGAAGATCTTTACTGAGCATCTTGCCGCCACGAGATGCGCTAAGTACGTTTATTCAAGCCAACTGCCTTTCTCAAATGCACCAAATGTACATCATTAAGCCCACTCAGTAAATGCAAAATATTTGTGAAAGTTATACTTTACATTTCAAAACTGCTACGTAATTTCTTCTTTAATTTCAGACATATGACACAAAAATTAAAGACGTATACCAGTCGTGCAGGTGTTTTGATGAATAGATGAGAAGGCAGCGTGATGCTTCTCACACATAATGATCACAACGGCCTGCATCGTTATACAAACTGCTGCGCTTGAAAAGAAGCTCACAGCGGCACCTGCTCAGGGGCTGCATGTTATTACAGGAAGCGCAAAGACACAGAGGGATGGAAGTCTTTAATACTGTCACGTTCACTTAAACACAAACAAGAACCCCTGAGGAGGACATGAACACTTCAGAGGCAGACAATACAATCTACAGAGTCACATTTGTTTCACATACATATGCGTAGTAATTACAAAGAGCTTTTTAATGTGCGTTTATTTTTAAGTTATGCATCACCTTCGACGCAGACGGCTCCCTCTGTAGCTCTTCTGTTTTCCCATTTCGGCAAAGTGCAAAATTTTACCTGGCCATTTAAGAGTTCTGTAAATAGCTACAAACTAAAATGTCCTTAAGAGAGCAGAAGTCACGTTAGCTCATGTCTTTGTGTTGGAGGACATGCTGGGGCATGCAGTAAAACTGCAGTATGATCCAGGGTCTCCAGCGGTGATGTAGTGCTGTCTTGGTAAGTGGATTCCTTCAACCCCTTCAAGAAGAAATATTTTACATATTCAAGTCCACTGTTACTTCATGCAAAAGCAACCAAAAGGTGGCTGATACAAGACAAATAAAATTTTAATAATTTTTTATGCTTATTTAATTTTTTACAAAACAGTTATAGTCACTTCATAGCTTCCAAGCACATTTCAAGCACATACACACTTCTGCTCTGGCTGATACACGTTTCTGAGTATTTTTAGGTGGGTATATGGTAAATCCATTTTTAAGGAAGTGGGTATATGCCATATATCTGCATATATGCACTGCTACACCTCTGCTTTCGGGTTTGGCTCTTATGCCCTGTAGAAATAAGCATGAATCCTGGGGAGTTGTAGAACTCATTCTGAAACTCTGGCTCTGTAAATGGACACACTGTTAAAAGCCTTGGATAAAGGCCCTCCTGGAGAACCTGCCAAACAGCTAAACATTGCTTGGATGGTATTGAATAAGAGACGCACGCACTTATTGAGCGATGCGTGTAAGTGCCTACGCTCCCAACCATCTGCATCTCGGCCCAGTGTTGCGACTTAAAATCATCCAAGTACGTCACAGAAGTTCTCGTCTCTAGTGTTGATGTTTTGCTTTTGTTAAACTTCTGGTAAGTGATGTTCTATCCGTCACCCCAGTAGGCGGTTTGTCACAACTCCACCTAGTCATCAGTGTCTCACAGTTGGATACCATCATAGCTGGCATTCATAGTAAAGTAAGATTAAATATCAAAAAATAACACGCAATGAAGAGTAGAAACATTTTAGAACACGTTCTTATGTTGCTCTTTATACCGATCAGTTAAAAGTAGTTAGCAAAGTAATGGATTCCAAGTTAATGTTAAGAATAAACCTTAAGTACAACTTTATAACAGTGAAAACATGTGGGCTGATGGCTGCTTTGCTCTTCAAGAAAGATGACTGTACCTGAGTCCGTGTGCCGTGTTATCAAGCTGTGTCAGTGGGATTTAGTCAAGCCTTTGAAGGCCGAACTTTGACCAAGTGGTCAATTTCAAACAATTTTATTCAAGAGGATAAAAGTAATAAAACTGGTCTTTCTCTCCGCTTGACCAGCATCCTGTTCATAAAACTCCCACCTTCATGTTCTGTGGTTTGCAGGATTGGCTCTGAATATAGCAGATGACGTTGAATAAGCTCTTACCAAAAATTTGCGGCTTGACTACTTGGGTCTGCTTAAAATTTGATTTAGCTGTAATTAAAGATGTGACGGCTCCTGATCATGACAAATTGGTTTCCCATCTTCATCTCATTCAGATACGTGCCGCTTTCAGAGTGAATGACTGATACATAACAGAAACAGACTGAGCTCAGCAGAATTTTTCACGGCTGGTAATAATTTTATTTGTACAAATACTCCCTGAACATTGATTATGTCACACAGCCGAGCGAAGCCATGGGTTTCTCCAACGAACCGTTTTATGTCTCAAGGCGTTTTATCATTTTGCAGTAATTTGCATACGCTGGGCCTGTAACTGCTTTGCTAGACATTCATTCGATAGCAGTACTGTCTCATCATTGCTCTTCATTTGTTCACTCCCAAAGTCCCTTTTTTCTCATTTCCAAAGCCCAGACCTGGGACGCTACAGTGTAAGCAAATTAGACGCTACAGTGTAAGTAAAAAGTAAAAAATTCTTACTCCACCTGAAGCCTCAAGCACTTGACCGAAAAGATTTATCTTCCTGAGCAAACTAAGGGTTCTTCTTGCTACCAAGGCTCATAAAAGATAGCTGGAGAAGGCTGACAGTGGAATGTGGAATAAACACCTTTCTACCCACTCCTCTGTATGCCCACTCCCAGTCCCAGACAGGGTGCCAGCCTTGCGATGCTGGTGTGACTGGTCCGCTGCAGGGGAATGGAGAGGTGCTGGGATGGTGCAGGCCATCTGGGAGCTGTACCTCAAGCCTCTGGTCATTGTTTGAGTCACACTTGTCAAACATCAGTCCCGGTCCCTGCTTGTCTAGCTGCCAAACTACGTCAGTGGTGTTGTGGGATGGACAGTCAGATGCTGTCTGCAGGTCCTCAGGGACAGACCATAATTCTGCCCTTCAATCCAGAAATTAATCTTCAGGGTCAGGGTTTCAGTTAGGGTTATGTTGACCGAGGATCCAGTGGTCACTGCCTGACAGCGTGATGCCCCCTCCTGAATGAGACGAATCACGGAGCTGCCCTAGATTTAAATGTGATGTAGATGAATGTTTGCAAAGGTGCACCTGGGTGTATCTTGCATGTGAATGGTCAGAGTGCCAAATACAAGCTAATTAACAGTTTTAAAATTTGGGCAGATTTCTTTTCCATTACAATTCAGAAAGCATACCTATCAAACCCCGCCGGTCCTCAACAGTTTGCATGTTCAGCGTCGTCACCCACATTAGGATACAGGGGAGGCAGTGGGCAGCCACATGCAGCATCCGGGGAGCTAGCATTTGAGTGTTTTGCTCAAGGACACACCTGGCTGGGTTGGGATTTGAACCAGCCTGATGCTCTACCCATTGAGCCACCAGTACGCCAATACAACATATACTATTATGCCGATAACAAATATTAACAAAGGTTACTTTTGCCCTAATTTCAGGAAAACAAACATTTTTTAAAGAGCACAGTACTCAGCACTTCTTGGTAATTGCACATCAAAAAATAATTTTGTTCAGTAAGTTATTACTGATGTAAGCAAACTAAGCCTTGGGTGAAGAACATGCAGGGAGGACTGTAATTTATAAATAGTTATGTCATGAATGAGCCAGATTCAAGGAGCTTTGCAATTAATTAACCTCACTGGCTTTCATGGCACAACTGCAAATATATTACCCACGAGGAGGGTAAACAAAGGCATCAATCACTCGGCAATCCGTAGGGGATCCGATCGATTGGTTCCAGACCTTTTTGTGTGTGTGCTGAGAGCAACGTAGGGTAGAGAGTGTGCTTTTAAGAGACGGAGCATCAAGCCAGAAGCTGCATCAGACTGAGATTTTGTCGAGTATGCGTGTTTTCTGTGATGGAAGAACCCCGCTCTAGTCATTTGTCACTGTTCTCTCGATGCAAAAGCAGACAGCACACCGAACAGGGAAGTACAAGCACTGGGATGCTGTAAAGCTAAAACTTTTACCCAAACACAACTGCTCAGGACCTTGAGCTGGTGTGCACAACTGAAGCCAAATGCATGCTGGGTAGCAGGGCACCAGCCGTTCACCCTCTTGAAAGCTGAACATGTCTGTAGGTCACAGGTTTACCTCTTTGACCATGATTTTCTTGTTTGCTGGCAAGTTAAAATGAGAGAAGGCATCAGAGAGGCAATCCTTTTCAAAGCTACAATTGGATATTTTCTTTATTTACCATTCAAGGGTATATAAAGCAGTACTTTATTATTGTTAGTCATTGTGGAATTGTCTTCAACAATTACAATATCTGTTTTCCACAGCCAAAAAGATATTTTTTTCTGGCCTTGCTTTGCACTCCATCATTAACATGGAGACCTCTTCACACCTCCATCATGTGTGTTTACCTCTCTTCTGCAGACACAAATTCTTCTGAAACTCCCCCACAATGCCCTTTGATGTCAAAAGCTTTGCCTACTCTCTCCCTCAATTTTCCTCTTCTCTTTAGGTGTGACAGTCAACGAGTTTGTTCAGAGGAAAGGCAGCTGCTTATTACTGGAAAACAGGAGCTCAAAGATCAGACATCTCAACAGTTAAAAGGAATTTAAAGAGGGAGAAACAGGGAGAAAGAAGCAACGATACTGAGACGCATCAGAGTGTGGGGCTGGCACAGCTTATTTTCTCACTTTCCTCCATTTCAGAGCACTTCACCACCTCCCCCTCTCACTTTTCCTTACCAGGAACACATTCCACACCCACATGAAAGTCCATGAGCTGTCACAGCTGCACTGAGGCTATTGGGCTGGATAAGCCAGCAGCAAAGACCATACCATCTATACCTTATCCATACCTTCAGGCAGATGACACTGGGTTTGGAGGCAAAATGACCAGGAGCCATGATTTCCTCAGTGCTGTTTATCTGTGGTGAATGTAGTCATGTTGTGAAGGGTGGGACTGATAGTCAAGATATGAAAGTGGAGGTAAAAACCAACGACAGACCTGATTCACGGCATTATTATACATACAAACATTCAGGACAAATGAACTGTTTATGCTGGTGTTGGTAAAGAAATGTCGTTCTTGACTGTGTTTGTACCTGTTCCTCATGCTGCACTATCCATGTTTCAGCTGTTCCTCATGCTGGACTATCCATGTTTCAGCTGTTCCTCATGCTGGACTATCCATGTTTCAGCTGTTCCTCATGCAGGACTATCTATGTTTCAGCTGTTCCTCATGTTAGACTATCCTCGATTTCACTGTCCCTCACAGATGCAGGAAGGTTTCTGTTAATATGTTGAGTCTGTTTCACCCATCAGGAGCCATATAACAAATGTATGCAGGCAGAAACAAATACTTTGTCTGTCCACATCTATCCAAACACTAAAAGCATTTAGAATAACTAAAAATAACTATAAGAGCACTCAAAAACTGTCATGTTACCTAGCGACGCAGAAGAAGATTATTTTCCAGTGACAGAAGGATATTCTAAGCGGATCTGTGTTATTCTAAAGCAGATCAATACCATCATAATTACAGTGTCACTTCCATCTTGGGAAGATTTCGTTTGTTCATATTATATTTGTGTAGCTGGACGGGCTGATCACTTACATATCTTTCTGCTCCAATTCCAGATGTCCATTTTTTTGTAAGTTCAAAATATTCTTATAGTAATTTGCACAGGTTTTACAAAGCAAAGCTGTAAAGATTAGCAGAATCTGTCAGAAGGTTGATGTTAATGAGTACAGAAAAAAACTGCATAGAGGTAGTGCAGACATTTCACTGTAACTGTAATGTAAATAGACATTTACAAAATAAACCATTTTCTTTTTATTCGGTTGGCCTTGTCAGTTTTGCCAATCCATACCATGACTACAAAGACACACTGGAGTACACACACACACACACACACACACACACACACACACACACACACACACACACACACACATACACACACTTCTGGACAGCGGGAAATATAACCTAAACTTTACTTTACAGTTTAACATTATTCCATATGTTCATACTACAAAAATGATGGTCACAATTGCCCAGTGACAAAGCATTGGCTTAAATAGCATTGCAGCATGTAGGACCACCTATGTGATAGAGCAAGTGAGCGCTCCATTGGTTCAGGTACTAAATGCTTCTACTCTTTATGGTTTTTGCCATTTCACTGCACTTCCCCATATTTTAACTCAACTTTCCCAGGGCAAGCTGGACACAGTTATCCACAACAGCACTTAGCCTGCTGGAGAGGAGTTAACATGCTATGTGCAGTCACCGCCACGCCTCTGGTCTGCTTACCTTCACACTGGGAATGAGCTGTGCTGCAGGAGGGTCGGGCACAGACCGGTAACTCGCACTGATATATACAATATATATGTGTGTGTACGAGGAGGAGCATATATGTATGTATATATATTTTTATTTCATTATTATTATTCTTGTTGATGTATGTTATATTCTCATTTACTGTTTTCTGTTTTTTTCACGTGATCTAACTTTGTCCATAAAAACAGCTGTGAGGTGGGTGTTTTTCAGGCACGTTGCACACTGAGGAAGGGCTGTGTCCCAAAACGTTTGTGCTGGTTACCTCTGATTAAAGCTCACGGCTACTGGGGTGCTGTCCTCTTTCATTTCTTGGTACCACCTAATAAGGTGCAACGTCATTCGTATTCATCCCGCCGGCCTGAAAAAATGCCAGAATTCCTCTGTGGGATCTGGAGACGAGGGGGATGGGAACACCATAATCACCAGCAGACAGTCCACTCAGCTGTGGCCAGATATCACAGCCTAGGGAATTGCAGGTGTGGAGAGCATAGCCTAGTGTCTGGCATAGTAAAGGAGAAGTGGCCTTGAGCTGGGTGTGTCAGTGAAGGCAGTGTGTGTGCTCTTTGTGTCGGACACCTCTCCTTCAGTTACACTGTGCTGCGTTAGGCTGTACATTATGTGCACTAGAGAGTGATAAGAGCCTGTAATGTTAAGCTCCTGTTCAGCCCATCTGTCAACACCCCTCTCCCTACGTGTTAGAAATAAAATAAATAATGATGCAATAATGACCTGTGCATATAGACAACCCAGTTTTCTTTGTTTAATTCGGTTCTGCAAACTGCCAGTTGCAGAACACAGTTTGCTTTCGGGATGCCCAGTTGAAACTCACAGAGACAGAAAGATGCACGGTAACACACTGTTCATACACACATGCCGTTGCTGTCGTGGATTAAATAAGTCAGACAGGTGCAGTCTCAGAAGTTTACTGATGCTGCAGTGAGGAAACACAGTCAGTTTTGTTACCGTTCTTTTGAATTGTGCTACATAATACCAATTTTTCACTGAATAGGTCTACTCATCATGATCTATTCGATGAGATTTTTCAGTTCCCGTGTTCAAACCATGAGTAATATTGCATCTAAGTTTATAATACTATGTTTACTTTGAAGAACTCTTTGAAGAATTTGACAAAAAAGGAATAGTCACTGACATCAAAAGACTGTGAGGTTTATCAGAAATACACCAGGGGATCCGTAAGAACAGGAGAACTCCCTGTTGACACAACTGCACAGTTTTGGTCAATGTCAGGAGGCTACTTTAATACAGAAGTATTGTAATTTCTAATTGCGTATTTTAGCCTTAATTTAAGTGTGCGTACACGCACACACACACACATGTGCACACGCATGTGCGCGCGCGTACACACACACACACACAGCAAGGCGAACAACTCTTCAGGTTTCTCACATACACAAACATTTAATACCATGGTGACATATTCATCTTCATCTGCACTGACTCTTTAATTCCTAAACACATACACACACACACACACACACACACACTCTCTCTCTCTCTCTCTCTCTCTCTCTCTCTCTCTCTCTCTACAGCTCCAAAAATATGCAATCAATCAAGCACAAACAGTCGGAAGGTGATCGATAAAGATTTCAATATGTTTGTGCTCAATAACTAACAATGCATGAACAATTAATGCAACATTGTGCGAAGGAAGACCAGATTCTGTCAATTATACATTTCTGCCATACTAAATGATTACTATAAAATGCTGTCATGTCTATATCAAACCCTGGTGACCACACTGACAATATTTTGCCAGAGCGTCCTGCCATCTGCTTAACTGTACAATTGTACAGTGCAACTATAATATTACAACAATGCCATGAAGTGTTCCATTTTTTAAAATAACTTTTGTCATATTGTTATGTGTTGATACCAAGACTCTAGCTCTGAACAAACACACAGACCTGCATTTCTCCATCCTTTTCATGGGCAGAATATCAGTGTTTGATCAGCATTCTGTGTCGTTCTGATCTATTTTTAGCTGGTGGATTAGTGGATTCAGCGGCCCTCTGCTTCTTCTTGTTAGCCTGTTTTGGCAGAATTTTATTTAATGGGCGTAGATGAAGCGTCTCTTTAGCTGCTCAAATGGAACTGAGCTCCTTTTATTATGGGGATCACTGAAAGCGGTCCGAACTGGCCAAGGCAGAACAGATCTCTTTTGATGTCTGAGGTTTGAACTTCTCAAAAGGAGTGGGCAATTCCTGGAACTGTCAGGAGCTGCCCATCCTGACTCCTCTAAAAGAAGAACACAACAAAGGAAAATTATTTTGCTTTTTTTTTCTTTTTCCAGCAAGCTACCTGCCCTGAGTTCTCTTTTAAACTAGACTAGTGTCTATTCATTTGTTCCGTTCCACTCCTCTTAAAGTGCATTGCTGCCACATTCAATTATTTGGGGTCTGTTGCTCTGCATGTCACGTGACACGGTCTGTTCGATTTACGTACATCACATTATACGTACACAATAACATGGTCACCACATTATGGCTTTACTACAGGAATAATGTGGATCAGTGAATTGCCTCGATAAACTTTTAAAGGCAAATGCTCTGCACAATGCAGTTCCCTTGGTGCCCACTGCAGCCAGGGAGCTGCTCTCAGTTCAGTTCTCAGCTGGCTGGATGGGAAAAGGAGTCAGTAGGACCTGAAGCAGTGATGCTCCAGTTGTTCAGGGAGTCCGAGAGAAGCAAGCCAGAGTCATCAGAGTCAAGGTCATCAAAGCCACGGTTGCTAGGCACAGCACATTGTATAAGTAACAGGCACAAATCATATACAACATTGTCAGTGTTATGCAAAGCTGTGCTGCTGGAGCTGCGGGGAAAGTGGAAAAAGTGTGAATTTACAGGTGCATAGAGAGGTCTTTTCTGAGCACCAGCGGTGGTTTGAGTCAGAATGACAGGATCTCAAATATCTAAGTTGTGCAGATCTGTCAGACTTGTTAAGTTGGGAAGAAGTTGTTAGAGGGTGTCAAATGCCAAAAATCAATCGCTAAGTTTAGTGGGGAGAAGTTCAGTGAGGAGAATTTGTTAGAGGGTATCTAATGCCGAAAAATCAATCTCCAAGGTTCATGTCTGCAGTGAAATACTACCGTGCGATGGCATTTTTCTGAAACCTGATCTCAGTGCCTTTAAATATTCATAAAACCACGTGTTGTTATTTTTCAGAAAGAAGCCATTTTTATTCAAAGCCCCCCCACTGATACAGTAATCAACATCACACTCACCAACAGTAAGATGAGAGACGTGTTTTATCTTTAAGTGCTGGCGAATGTTGCATTTTGTTGAGCCTCCTATGTTCAGTGAAAGCTGGCTGCCCTCAGAACAACACGAAGGTGACGTAAGACCGATCGTCGCATGCCAGAGCTCCCCCAGGGCTTGGACATCAGTCACAGCGTGCGTGACCAAGGTGACATTGCTGCCGCCGTGTCAACACACCAAATCTGTATTGTGCTTCTTCCCTGCCCATATCATACATTAAAGTCCCAAAATAGAGAACTGAAAACATAGCTTACAGTTTCTTCTCTCAGGGGTTGATGAAATTTTGTAGATGTAATTTAAATAACATTTTGAACTCTTAGCCACTTCTCCCGTTCAGGGCTGGCTTAGGAAACACATTATGTTTTCATCAAAACCAGATTCAAATTCAAAGGATGTCTTTTTTATCCTTCTTTCATGTAGTGTACTTAAAACCTAAGACTCCTTAGAAACATAACAAACGCCTTGACTATGGTTGGCAAAGTTTGACACTTCAGCATTCCCCCCAGGTGAATTCCCAGGTCGCCCTGGCATTATGTGCAGGTGCTTGTGGATTGCAGAGGCGCCGGCATGCAGGCGTGAATTCCCGATACATGAATAAGAGCTACAGGGAAGGAAATGAAGGTGTGGATCTGTGCTCAGCTGCCGGACTGTTCTCCGGGAGTTCTTGCAACAGAATCTTCTTGCAAGCACTTTTCAGGCTCTCGAATCCCACGTCCCATCCAGCAGCTGGCCGCGCCTTCATTCACACGGGGCTGTGGAATGCTAAGTGAGAACTGTCACTTATGTTATTGAACAGGAATCTCAGCCTCATTTAAAATGCTTCAAACTAACAACCCCTCGGTAAGCTTCACAGGCGAGCAGGGATCTGTTTTAAACCCACAGCAATTGTGTCAGAAAAGCACTCCCTAAAGACACAATTTATAATTTACAGCCTAAAGCAGCTCTGCCCTGCAGCTCCAATTCTCTTTGTGCACATGTATATTACACAGTGATACAGCTGCTGTTATGAAACAGGTAATCATAACTCACAAACAGTGACAAGAGGAGAATAGGCAGCACAAGTCAATTTACAGTTTTACAGCTGACCATACCTCAGTGCCTCTTAGATAATCTGTGAATTTCAAAAAGCAGCCCAATAAAGCAATCTGCCCAGCCAACGGCAACACCAGAAATGAGGCCCACAGGGCCGATATTCCACTAGTATGTAATACACACACACACGCACACACGTGCGCACACAAACGCACGCATGCATGCGTCAGTTAGTTATTTGCTATATTATATTAATATATAATTTTGTTTTGTCCAGAAAACAAACACTGGAATTTTTCAGCGAGTGATAAACAGAACTGCTGATGACTGAAGATAATGTTTTCTAAAAGTACTGAATTCAATTAGGGGCCAAGGTAATGTGTGACTATGAACCGGTGCGGTGAGCGATGGCGGGTGTGTGACCACCAAATGAGGAACAAACAGCCCAAGGCCGTCTGTGAGGAGTGGTGTGACAGAGCAGACATAATAACAGGCAGCCGTGAGGTTATCCGATGCCTGCAGACAGAAAGGGTGGGGGTGTTGGATTCTAGCCATTATGAGATGATAAGGAGTCTCTCTCAAGGTTGTTGTCTCCTGGCCACAGGAGTAAAAAGCCAGTCAGTGAAATATTTCAGTGGCACTAGGAGACTCAAGGTCTTCTTTCAGGAAATCAATCATATAGCGTTCTTACATTTCACTGGCAGTAGGGGGCGTTATGTTTGAAGAACTGTATCACGAGTTTAGACTTGGAAAGGAGCTTCTTTTGTAATTGTCAGTGGTGGCACACACAAACAGCCTCGGCATTAACTGTCAGCTGTATTAAACAGAATTTTAAAAGTAGAGTATGAAGAGATGCTTATTAAATCAACAAAGTACAAGATAATACTATTTGAACACGAGTTTTATGTCCATTCGTAGCAAATTTATAGCTTTATTTACAATAAACGTTCCACCCACAACGTTTATTGGTTCTGTTTTAATGGATTGTTTAGAATTCACACACAATCCATATTCCCTCCACCCTATAAATCAAGTGAGTAATTTAGTGGAATTTTTGACACAGTAAAGTAAGGAGAGGAAATTGAGGGCACCCTGGGAACATTGTGTTGGGGGCATACATACTCTAATTAGCAATACACTGTGCTGATAGTCCGGATGCGTCTGAATTGTGTACTTCTGTTGCTGAAAATAGCAGCTGTGCAAACTGGTGGAAATGTCAGGCATGATGTCTCCATTGTTGATAGCCTGTCCTTGTTCACGTGTATTTGGCTAAAGAGCAATTCCTAACAATGGAAAAGGCATGCTTGACGTCTCTTAGCTGTTGTTTTTGACCTGAAAGCATCAAACAGCGTCCTGCAGAACACTGTAGTTTTGGTTTTAAAGCAAGTCTGAATAATTTTAAATTTCACAGGGTGTGTCTCTGTGACATTAGAAGCCTGAAATGTAAAGTGGAATTTAAAGGGAAACTTACAGTCTGGGCTCATCTCCTCCCTGTAATTCAGGTTCTTCAACTAAAACCTTGAGCCTCAGTTCCATCCTTCTGTCATTCATACATGCTCAGTTAAAAAACAGCAGGGGTGCTAAAGACAGTGGGACTGTGTGCTTATAAATGGGTACAACACAAAACTGGGAGGCTAATTTCCAGTATCTTCATTATGGACAACGACATGATGTTTCATCTCAGAGCTGGTGTGGAGTGAGTGGAGACTGTGGTCAGGTAAGGATGGACTCAGCAGTGATTTTTCCCTCCAGGGATGGTTTACAGGAGGACTGGTGAGCGGCCTGAGTGAGAGCTCAGGAGTTTATCCACATCCTCTCTCTGACTGAAATGCACAGACTTGGGTGAGATGACACTTTAGCGTCACCCTCATTTACGTCCTGGCTCCTGGCCTGTCATCATCCTGAGCACCATGGAGAGTAAGAGAGGAGAAGCGAAGGTTGGATGGAGGTGTATCGTAGGGTGGGCTGGAGAATAACGCTTCTGAGTAGAACTGTGGAGTAAAAATAAACATTATATAAATATCTGTGCTTGCGGTTGGAGATTGATCGTATTGTTTGTAAAGCCTGAGAAAAAAGATTAAAAAAAAGATATTTACATATTGTTGGATTTGCAGACACCACCTGTTTTACTGTTTGTAACTTTATATGACAACCTATTAAATGGATGGCAAATGTGTAAAACACTAGTGCCACTGAATTTGTGGCTAATTCAAAGCATTGAACATTTAGGGTCCACCACGATCTCCAGCTTTTTGAGTGATTTTTTTAAAAACTTACTTTGACTCAAATACCTAAGTGTATAAAACTGTAACCATATGAAATTATTTTGGACAAAATAAGCAATCTTGTCTTTGTAAGGTTGGATATCTTTCCATTTTTTGTTTAGCTACAGTAAACCTGAGTGATTCCTCTCCTCTCAGTCTGTGATTGTGGTTCACCAAGCAGGACGGACCCTGGTTTTTCCCGTCACAAATAGTCATCGATTTTCACGCTTCTCTGAGGGCTGCCCGTCAATCTGCGGATGAAAGAGATCCACTTGTCACAAGCGAGTGAATCATCTGAGTGCCCGCGCTAGGGAGACACGGGAAGCTGGAAATGCCAAGCACCCAACGGAGACGGTGAGCGGCGCGCACGGCTGACAAAAACACAGTTGCACATCTGTACACTGTACGTGTGTATTTACGGTTGACATGGTGTCAGCATATGGGAGAACAGCCTAAGCATTGTTCAACACTGCGGTCAGTCACACAGACACAGACATCATCTCTTCATTTTCATACACACACAATGAGCAACACATGGACAATGGACACATTCTATCAAACTCCCAGCTGGGCACAATCATCAAAACCGCCGTTATGCTCATGTGTTTGTCCACTCTGAATCAGGGTGACCCGAGGGCTGCTTGTGATGTGAAACTGTGTCCAGGTCTGCCAGTGAGGGGAGTGCAGGTCTATCCACAAATGTGTTATCTCTCCATTTACAGGCTCCAAAGATGCAGCAGTCCCTCCACATGGGGCTCACTCTGTCCTACGTGTACCTTAGCATTATTTCTCATTATACATACTGGCCTACGGTGAATGTGGAACACTGTTAACCAGAATACTTCTACACCGTACATCCGGTGTGTCCAGCAAAGACCACAAAATGGCAGAACAGTGTGAATATCTGTATCCTGTGCACTTTATGTTTTCTGGCACTAAACCTAAGGCACCTTCCTCTTGTGGAACACTGTCCGTCACCTGTCAAGCAGCACCAGACAGGTACATCTGTTTAGAATCCTTGTGTAGGAGGGGAGAGTGTTCGAGCTGCTGTAACAGGTGCCAATAGCTTTTTATTGCACTACGGTGGAAGGGACATCATTTGAGCTGGACCCAGACCACTCGAATCTCTTGGGCCAGCCTGACATTGAGGTTATCTGCTTCAGTTTTCTTGCTGTGTTAAGGGGTACCCTCAGCTAAAAAAACAGCTGTATTTTACTCAGGGGAAATCAACGGCTCTTACAGTTCTTTACATGAATTAAAAAATTCTTAAGTGTTTGTGGGTGCATTGTATATCTTTCTGAAATACTGTATTTGGAAAACTGGAGTGCTGACAGAACAACTGGTCAGATTTATCATTATGCATCGTTGCAATGGATTATACATTGTAGTACATACATTACAGCTGTATACAGTTGCCATTTTTTTTTAGATGTATTACACTTTATTAATCCCAGAGGGAACTTGCTTCTCTGCATTTAACCCACCCCCTGAGGGGAGCAGTGGGCTGCCAGCCACATGCAGCACCCACGGAGCTAGTGCTGAGTGTCTTGCTCAAGGACACACCGGGGATGCTGAGATTTGAACCAGGAGACTTCCGCATCAGTGCCTTCCTCCCATTGAGCCACCAGGCTGCACTGTGTATACTCTACTATAAGTGTACAGCTGTACTGCTTCAAAGACTTGACACGGTTCAACTGTAAAAATGCCCAATACCAAACAGAGCTCAAGTAACTGAGTGATCAGTGAAGACATATTAAGTATGTATACATACTATGTATACTATCTCAAAGTGTCTTTGAGCCTGTAACATGTGACAGGTTTTCGTCCATGTTATGACCACTATTCCACACACACACTAAAAGAGGCAGCTTGATGAAGGCGTGGGTTCTTGGGCCCTGAAAGGGTGACACAACAACAGATGGCTCAGGTTGCATTCACGTTGCATCACTTTTATTTATTCAGCTGTTATGCAAAAGAATTTAAATTTCCAGCACACTAACACAGCATAAGATTAGATAATAAGGCAAAAGAAAAGTATGAACATCAGCAACTTAACAGTATGGATCAACAGTCATTGCAGCGAAAGTTATTTTTCGCCCCCCCCCCCCCCCAAATAAGGGGGGAGGCAGTGGGTTTTGTGTTAAAAAAGGGGGTGTGTTGGTTTGAACCAAAAAAGGGGGAATAAAAATGTGGGAAAGTA